>JAQFZG010004063.1:0-12414 GCA_034695465.1 Entomobrya nicoleti | reverse complement strand
CTTACGTTGCTCTAAGGTCTCATAATCATCTTACGTTGCTCTAAGGTCTCATAATCATCTTACGTTGCTCTAAGGTCCCATAATCATGTCTCACGTTGCTCTAAGGTCAAATAATCATGTCTTAAGTAGCCCTAAGTTGCCCCAATCTAGGAAACTGGACATTGTGATCCTTAAATCGTACAAGTCATATCCTAAATTACCAATCATGTCATAAATTGCGCAAATCATGCTTTAAGATAACCAAATCATGTCTTCTGATACCCCAACCATGCCTTCTGATACCCCATTCATGCCTTCTGATGCCCCAATCATGCCTTCTGATACCTCAATCATATCTTAAGGCACGTCAATCATGCCTTAAAATGTCCCAATCATTTCGTAAGTTGCCCCGACCTAGATATATGCACACATTTGTGTGCAATAGGCCCCTAGTACTATACAATTAGATATTGTGAGCTAAATGAAGAAATCTCTTTAATATTTCGAACTAAACTTTAAAAACGTGGTCTAATGAACCGCCAGCGAAATAACACTAAGTTGCTATGGGAACTTCACCGTTGAAATATAACTTGTGTAGTATTTTTGGCTCAAAATAAGTATACTTGAAAACTGTAAAAGCTTAGTCGCCCGACTTAATTGAGAATATACCGTTAGCTGAATAAATACTTATTCTACCAAATACATTAATAATTTAAAGTATTTGGCTTGATGGTATTTTACCAAATATTAATTTACGATTTAACAATAAAGGAATTATGAACTTAGCAAACCAAACATTTGTTCATATGTTCTAAACATGGTATTTCATGTAACTTAAAAGTTGGAAAATATTAAATAAATATTATCGGGTCTTACATAAATATTATCTATAATCAAGTGGGTGTACGTACACTGTAACTATTCGATAACTTAAGTTTATATCAGCACACAATTATCTTAATATTTTGTCGAATAAATTTTAGCATGTTTTACAAAACCATTATACCAAAGATTATCTGGCGTGTGGATCGTACATATCAATCTATATGAAATTTACACGAAGCTGATAATATAACCAAAAGTATAAATAGTCTAATAAAGTTACAGTCAAAAACGTTTGTTATATGCATAGATACCTAACTGTTTTGTACATATGTAGCATTTTATGATACTACTTTTAAAACGAATTTTTAATAACGAGTGAGTAAATGCGTCATCAAGAAAATGTGTTGATGAATAATTGTCCCACTGTCTACGTTCAAATAGAAATAATTAATTTTAACAACATATATCCTCTAAATCAACGGAATAAATCTTGTATGTATATTAAAAAGCAGTTCATCTCTAATATGGGTGCAAAATGACTGGCCTTTTACTATATGATGCATTGAATCACTTGTAGCTTGCTCGCTTTAAAACATTGTTTTTATACCGATTTATAGTTCCTTTAAATATGTTTAGTTATTTTGTGCCAAATAAGTTAAAGATTTTCCTCAAAAGTATACAATGTGAGGTAATTATTTATCTGCATCCGCCAAACGAAAACAAATCTCCAGATTCGTATCACGGAGTGGTTTGGAGCGAAACCTAGATTCTCAAAGTCCCTTTTTGGTTGGAAATTGATCAATTCCTTTGCAAACGCAATTTACTAAACACAACGCCGAAGCTTTCCCTTCTGATTTCCAACTCAGGTCATAGAAAAACTTACAAAAATAACTGGATCACAGGTATTGTAGGAAGTGCTAACCTTAGAGTCCGACTTGTTGAAATCGTTCAGATTATGCAAATTTCACCTTATGGAGAACATTTGAGCATGCTCTGTCCATTTATTAATCCTTGAGATCCGTTACAAATGATCGAGATAACTCTCTACATTTAACCTAAATAATACATTTGACATTGGTCCTATGTCAGAGTTTACTTTAAAAATAAAAAAACAACGCAGCAAAAACCTTCGGGATTAAACCAGAAATAGTTAAAACAGTTATTTCATCTCTCTAAAAAACATTATTGTTACAATTGCAAACATCTTATTTAAAACATCGAAAGGTGCTATTCACAAAATCAGTATTTGTTGATGGTGTAAGATTTTTCCTCAGTTTACAGTTCAAACACTCTCCTTACTCTTCAATAACAAAAATACTGTTCGTTGCAAAATAAAACGAATTAAGCACGGGCCCCGTTTGCCATCAATATAATGAAAACATCCAACCTTAAAAACAAGTGGAGGACAACTTTTAAAAAACTTTCGAATCGACAAGCTTTCCTTGTCCTTCCCTCACACAATTTTTGAACGCCTCAGAATTTTTGACGTGATTAAAAGAGATTTGCTTGCAAAATCAAAAATGACACATAAACTAACTACATCAAAAAATATCGCGACTACTATCATCATTTGAACAAGAATATTAAAACAAGTGGGATATCTAATGAATGTGTATGCAGCAATAATAGCAGAAGCTGCTCCGTAGGACTCAACTACCGTCCAAAAATGTGTCTGAAGACATTCATTCACCATAAGCATCACTACTTGGGTTTCCCGGTAGTGTATTCCAATTAAACGGTATTTATAATCAAAACTAGTATAATGGGGAACATTTAATAATCTTATTATTATTTTTAAATAGTCACTCAGTTCGTTAACCACGACAAACAAAATTGCAAGCGTTAACGATGCTAGCATGCATCCCATACACAATGTAGGCATTTTTATTAGAATAAATAGTAATTTAAGTCCAGTACTAAAGTTGTTGGATATAAAATACGA
Source organism: Entomobrya nicoleti (assembly GCA_034695465.1). NCBI lineage: Eukaryota > Metazoa > Arthropoda > Collembola > Entomobryomorpha > Entomobryidae > Entomobrya > Entomobrya nicoleti. Next base: position 9,668 of record JAQFZG010004063.1, on the reverse strand, counting down.
AATATACATAGGATTCTCGTTTTGAAGTGCTAAAATTATGTCCACGAGAGGAATAAACACAACACAACCAATAAATAATGTGATTTGTCCACCCAATATTATGATTAACAGTAGTATTTCGTTACGACGACCCTTTTGTGATTTTGGATTACTAAATGTCTGATGAATTAGTCCAATTGGTTTGCCAACCATAATATTAAGCAGGCAACAAAATTCTGGTGCATGACCATAAAATCCAAAACAGTAAATACATGTGGCTGATGTAACTAGAAGCACAATTCCATAGAAAATAATTCGAACAAGATTTTCGTCTTGGTTGGAAAACAAATTGAGGCTAAATTGGACGGTAATGACCACCAAGTTAAATAGATGTAATAAAAGCATTGCTAAATGGGGTCTGGTTTTATTTTTGTTAACTTGGAATGCTTTTTTGTCCTCGTTAAATGAGAATATGAACAAATTAAAGGAAGCATAATGAAGGGTTTTACTTGGGGTAGAAATAACTTTAAGAGATTGGGACAAACGCATGTTTCAAATGTGAAATGAGGTGTTAAGAATAAAATTGAAAATACGCTAAAAATTAGTTTGTAAATATTTTGGATCTCAAATTTAAAAAGTGCTACACAATTGCAAGGTAATATAGAACGTAATTGCACTTTGCCGTTTGAAATTGAAACATGACGAGAATTGATAAAAATGAAAATATAAATAGCTATGTTTGCACACTGTAAAGCTTTACTTGTCCACCTTCCACGAAAATATATCTAAAGCTGAATAAATACTTACATAGCCTATGTATAAATAAATTAGAGTATTTAACTTGATGGCGTTTTACCGAAACTTAATGTGCGATTAAACATGAAAAGATTTATGAGCAGAGCAAATTCTGATATTTGTTCGTGTTGTGAACATTATATTTCATGTAACTTAAAAGTTTTAGAAATTATTACTAAAATATAATCGTGTCTTCTATAAATATTATGTAAAAGTCCATAACTGACAATTTACTCTATCAGCCAAATATCTTAACAATTTAGTCAAATAAATTTTAGTATGTTTTACAAATATATATTTTCAACTATAATCTGGCTTGTGTATCTTACATGGCAACTTACATACTATATTTAAAATGACAGAAGTGTTAAAATAACCAAAAGTAAAAATAAAATTGAAGTAAAAACAATTGTCATATTCATAGATACATAACAATTTTATAGGTAGGATTTGAGCGTAAATTTATTAAAACAAATACGCTACATTTCTGTAATGTTAAATATGTACGACATCACGAAAACGTCTAGATAAATATTTTCCAACATATCAACGTCCAATAGAAGTGATCAAATATAAATTGGAATATGTGTCATATTGTTATATTGGTACCTATAGTATTAAATAATGTTGTTTATGAAGTTGTAAATTATTACTAGAATAGAACGTAGATAAGAGTATTTGACATAAACGTGTAAAAGTATGGATTTTTTAATTCTTATTGTGCGTTGTCAGTGAAATGTTTTAATTTATTTTGTCATATAATTTTGGCATGTTATACTAAAAATAAGTTTCTGGCATTTACGTCATACAAAATAATCTATATCGATAATATATCATGGTCAGGCTCAAATATAAGTTGATCAATGAATTTAAAGAAACGAACATGAATTGGGACATGATGCTTTTCAAATGGAAAATAACCAAACAAATGGATCATTTAAAAAGGTATCGTGTTCCTTATAGTCAACAGTGTTGACTAAACACATCGAGTATGTGTAAGTTAAGGAAGTATATGCTTTCAAGCATTTTATGGTGAAAAATTCTTTCCTTATACTGACTAATTTTCTTAGAACCCTGATCACTCATTTGGTGTGCTTCCATCTTACCGGGAAGTCCATATTTCAATCTTAAGTACTTCAGTAAACAATTGTTTGATGTTTACTTTTGCATTCTTAAGTTCTCCGCATGCATTCAATATGTATACTAAATATTAAGTTTAAGCCGATTTGTGCATAGTGATCCGGGCATAACTAGTACATAAACAATGCCATAGTCTTGCTATACGCATACCACTCAAAACATATTGCTATGCAGCAGTGGATTAGTAAGGTAAGTCTTTATTTTAAAAGTTCCCATACAATTTAATATATATTTCTTTCACAAAATATTTGATGTTTTGTGTGAACCATATCAGTTTGTATATAAAGTAAGTAGTTTATTTCAAAAGTATGCATTGTTTAGTCGTTTATTTAATAAGTTGAGATCGTTTGTATACCTATTTTCCGTAAAAAAGTTTGTCAATCGACATGGACCTTAATATCAAATATGAGGGGTTTGCAATTATTTTTTTCCTGAATATTTATCAAATTCAGCCCGCTTTTGGGAAGCCCGTGGAGCTCAATGTAAAATTCCACAAACTGGTACGAATATAAAATTATTTAGTAGATTAAAATATTATTACAAGGCGATTCAGATCATTGGATTTGCTGAGAAAAATTCCGAGTTTACAATTCTGTGTGAAATTATTTTCGGTGTGTTATATGAAACATTACTACTATTACCTGTCAACTGACGCGAGCACCTTGCAAAGTAGTCTAGATGAAAAAGAGACAAGATTGTCAGCATAACTAAATTTAAATATCTTAATAAAGCTTAGATAATACGATTGTTATATGAACACTTCCAAATGCTATGCAAATGGATCAATATGTATCATATTCCCATTTGTTAACATTTATGATAACGTAAATCTTGTGTACTTTCAAGCATATGTTTTGAAAGCTTTTGTTCAATCATACTATTTTTTTCTTAGAACCCTAAGCCATCATCCTGTGTATTTCTATCCTACCAAGAAGTCCGTACATTTTTAAATCTTAAGTGTTTTAGTAAAAAATATCGACTGTCTATTTCCGTATCCCTACCAATATTGCACGTTCGCAATATACATTCCAATATGATTTGGGTATATAGATCTGGACCTAACTGGTAAATAAACAATACAACAATCTTGCTCTATACATTCAATCATGCATGTATGTTGCTATATATGCAGTGGATTATTTAGGTACGTCACTAGTTTAAAACACTTAATACAATTTAATACACACCTCTCCCATAAAATATTATATACTATGTTTTCTTTAACCCAAGTCGGTTGGTATATAAACTGAGTGTTTCTTTCCAAAATGTATTCATTGTTCAGTCGAAAGCCAACTAGTTCAGATCGTTCATATGCATCTATTTCAGAATAAAAATATGTCAATCGCAATGGGCCTTAGTATCAAACATGTGGTTTTTGCCACCTTAATTTTAATGAATGTTTTCCACATTCCTTCAACTTTTGGGAATCCAGTGGGACTCGACTTAGGAGTCGAACTACCGGTAAGACTACGAGACCGTTTAGATTATTTAAAACATTGATAAAACCCAGTACACTTAATATATTCAAACAATGAAACAAGTTACAAACTAATCTCTAATTCTCCACGATTTGTATTATTCAGCTTCAGTTAAGCAACACCGGAAAGCACGATGGATCTGACAATACCTTCGCAAGAAAACCTGTGATGGATCAAAAAAGAAGCTTCAATATTGCGAATCCGCTCGAGATTATAAGTTTTGGAGACCTTCAAAAAAGATTTATGCAGCACTAAACACAGTTTAGGAAATCAAAATACAATGCAATATTTTACCCCCGCAATATTTTTTTAGTTATTTTGAAGTTACAAAAATAAAAACGAGATAATATTTTAAACAATTCCTCGTCGAGTTTTGGTTTATTTATTTTTTGCAATTTTATAAGCTTTAAGACAACTACGTGATACCGTGCACAAAAAACACATTATTTGAATCATTTTAATAGCATTTACATTTTAACTACTTGGATGGTTTCTCAATGTACCAACTCAAATAAACATACACATATAGAAACACACACACACACATCTATTTACAATTTAATTACTTTAAGAACGTACAACTACACTTTTTGACAACTTAGCTTTTTTTAGCGGTTTTGTAAAATATTGTAAACAAGAAACACACAAATAAATAGACTAGAATAGACAAAAACCCAAGTAGTTTAACAATCAAATCCAGTTTAGCTATGTTATTTTGTGTAATAGACATGGAAATCAATATCATACATCAAAGACATTTATACAAATACACTTATAAATATGATAGGTATACAATCTATATCAAACCATATTGTTTCTATTACGTTAGAATTTTATATATACACAGCAGACAAAGTAAAATATTGTTGTCTGATATTTAGGTAAGCATACATCTTCATAAAATATTAAGTCCAAGGTTTACATGTAAGCTTAATTAAAACTACAAGTCGTCTTATCTGACATATATAAGCTTATTTTTGTGTAACTTTGCTACAATAAATAAAAATGTCACTTAAAAGTTTGCACGTGTTTATTATTAGGTTTAAATTATTTCGTTTTGTAATTGTAGATTTATGACAGAATTAATTTTTGTTTATATCAATATTTTTTGAAGTTTTTTTATCCGAAGAAACCTTTGAAGTGATTTTTTATGAATCTTTTATAGCCGAATAAATATAAATAAGCTGTAATGCAAGGTTTCTTGTATTATATAATAGTTTACGTCATATATTATATGCTTGCGTTTTGAAATAGCAAGCTATAAATATTATGTTTATTACGTGTCTATAACATTTTCGTGACTGGTTAACTGTAAATTGGTAAGACGTTTCCGCGCAGAAATTAATAGCAGAAAATTCCTTACTAATTTTTATTGAAATGAGGTCGGAATGAATTAAACACTACATTTGATGAAATGCTATATTTTTACTTTTAATCACAAGAAAAAAAGTTCGTCGTAAAACAAATCGAATGAAACCCATTCCTCTTTCACGATCGATTACATGGAAGTTTCCAACTTTGAGTTTTACAGGTGGACAACTTTTGACAAATTTTCGAATCCATTTGTTGTCCTCATTATTCTGCCTTAAAATCAGTTTTGTCTTGAGAAGTGCCCTGGACGATAACAAAAGTGATTGACTTCCCACATCTAATACAAAACAAACTGCACCAGCTACAACAACTAATTGTAAAAGCTACAATTAGACCTATATGTGCAGAAGGACTAAGCACTTGCCTAAATATTAAAAAGGAATATGCGAGACCAATAGCGACCATTCCTCCGACGAATTGAATTACTGGCCAGATATATGTTTGGAAACAATTATTAGTTAAAATTCCAAAGCAATGATTTTGCCTATAGTGTAAACAAATCATATGTTTTCCTTCTAGTTTTAAAGGTTCGTCAACAGCATTTTTTACAATTGATAAGAAATAATGTAAACGATCACTTAACATCCATATTGGAATGAAACATAATGGTAGAAATACTACAGCATTAACAGAAGCTGTGAATAGCAACGGAAACTTCAACAAGGTGCTTAATACAAATAATGTAATAGGTTTAAAAATATCTGGCAAAATAAGTGTATAAATATTATTCGAGCTTCTATTTATAAAAAGCCAAATGTTGACTAGTGGAACAAAAACTAGGAATACAAACACTATTTGTAGCTGTGCTGCTAAAATAATTATGAAAAGTAAACTGGTACTACGCCGAATGTGATAAGAGTTCTTGTGTAAAATACCCCTTGGATTTGTAACAATACAGTTAAGTAAACAACAAAATTCGGTTGCACGAAGTTGAAATCCAATTGCGTAAAATATTTCGCTAGCTATTGCAATAAGCAACACACCATTACAAAGTAAACCAAGTTGGTTATCCTTTCTCAAATAAAAAAGGTCTAGTGTAAACTCACTTAGTAAAACTAAGAAACTAGCGAAAATAATTGCAAGAAAAAATATTTCGTTTTCTGATGTTTTCCTTAGAAACAAAAAAATGCCCTTTTGGTTTATCAAATGTAATTGGAAACACAGAAAATGTTACTTTGTTAGTAAACCTTACTAGAACTGTAAGCAAACCAAAATTTTCTTGTGGACGCATTTTCAGTGGGGGTCCTTTCTATTAAAACGTTACTTTGGTAGTGACAAGAAAAACAAGTCTGATGTAAACTATGAAAATACTATTTATACATTGTTAGTCATTATATGCCTATTTTTAAGTAAACTTTCTTTAACAAAGTTCGCTGTTCTAAATAAACAGGCCTAATCAGTAATCTAAACTTTTGAAAATTGGAAAAGTAAGTTTGGCAAAAACAATACATCGTTCAGTGAATACATATAAGCGTATTACAATTATTTTGGGATTTCAATTTTTAAACTAGACAAACAAAATTAGAGATCAAAATTTGATATTGTTTTCACAAAGTTAAATTTTGTATACATATTTCTTTAGCGAATTTGAACAAATCCTAACTGTGAACACAGAATTCTTAAATATTTACATAACCACTACTACTCTGACGTATTATAATCATTAGTATTTGACGTAGGAACATAATCATTATTTACGTCTTTAGTGAAAATGTCAATCAAAAATAGAATTATTATACAAACCTACGTATAGTCTTGTTCTACCGAAGTTGTTTTTGATAACTTCAATTTATATTTCGTTTTAATCACTTAATCAATTTGCGTCATATACTCTAGCAGAGAACAACAATATCTTTATCTAATTTAACTTAAAGTGTTAAGTGTACGGTTTTTCGTTATTATGTTATATTAGACACATGCTTATGTAATATCATTGATTTTGAACGGTCAAACACGTATCAAACATATTTTACAACGGTTTAAAAATTCTTCGATTGGGTATCTACTGATAGAACATTTGGGACACGATTTCTATAAAAAAAACGTTCCCGTTGTATTGGATTAATATTTTTCATCAAAGATGACATCAATCAATAACACATTCTTAAAGTTTATTCAATTCGTAATACCATTTGCGACACTAAGTTTTGAGGCAAATGTTTTGATTGAGTGTTCATTAAAGTAAAACATACCAACGTGTTTCTCTTTACGTCATACCAGTTTTATGAACATGTAATATTATTGATTTTTTTAAAATTTAAACAAATTAAATAATACTTACAAGTCAAAAATTACATCAGCTTATACGCTTTTCAAAAATGGGCTCCATTGTTTCTAAATAAAAATTGAAATAAGAAAATTATGAGAAAAATGTATCCTGCCGAACTTGCTGTTATATGTTGGGATCACTATCTTGACTTTTTAACAACAGGAAAACTGTTCGTTGTAAAATATAACGGATTAGGCTTGGACCCCGTTTTCGATCTATTTGATGAAAAAGTCCAACTTTCAAAGCTACCGGAGAACAACTCTTAACAAATTTTCTTAGCAAAGCCGGTTTTCCATCTTTTTGAAGCGAAATTTTTGTCTGCCTTATAATTTTTGAAGACAAACTTGGAGGTTGACTCCCAAAATCAAACATGATACAAATCAGTAGTACGATTGTAGCTAACCCAGCTACAACGATCATTTTAACATTAATATTAAGCATTATATGGTACTTTATTAATGTAAACGAAAGACCAATGGCCATAAATGTCCATATGAATTCAGCTACTGGCCAAAAATGTGTTTGGAGACATTCGTTTAGCAAAATTGTAAATATTTGAATCTGGCGATAATATGGAACTATCAAATCATGCATACTTTTAGGATTATTATGTTGTGTATCTGAAATTATTGCGTGCAAATCTTTAACAATATCCCTGAGTTCTTTTATAAGGACCAGCCAAACAGCTATTGCCAACATAGCTACTACACATTCCACAAAATACAATGGCACTTTTATTAAAATTGCAAATAAATTTATTACACCACAAGAGTCCTTGCTACTTGAATGTGAAATTGTTATAAAGGTGCAATTAAGATTTTTCATAGTTAATACTATATCCACCAGAGGAAGAAATACAAGTAAAAAGATCGACGTTGCTACTTGCGAAAATAATATTACTACAAAAATAATGTTGTCCTGACGACGAGAAGAATGTGATCGTAACTTTTGAAATTTCTGAAGAACTAGTCCATTTTGGCTTTTAGACATGATATCAAGCAAGCAACGAAATTCTTTGACACGAAGGCAAAAACCAGAGGCAAAAACTGCTACGTCCGCAATTAACACAAGAAGACAACTGTAAAAAAGAATCCAAATGAGAGTACCTTCTTTGTTTTCAAATATGCAATGAGTAAGTTGTGCAGCTATAACGGCCAAGCTTAGTAACTGTGTGGAAATGAACATCGTTCGCTTTAGTGTCCGGTTTTTGGGAACATGAAGAAGTATTTCGTTTGTTTGAAATAGTAACGGAAACATGGCAAAAGACATATGCCAACAAAGTTTACTTATTGAAGAAATAACCTCAAGACTTTTAAGTGACGGCATTTTTATTTGTTTTTAGGTTATATGTTCTATGAGCAAAGTATTTGAGACTTCTGCGAGGAAAATTTGTTTTTCAGGATATTTTCGCTTCGAAATAGTCTAACTAAGTTTGGGTGTGTCGGATTCCCAGACAACAACATTTTCAAAACATATTCTCTTCATTAGATTATTGATGATATGACATAATATTTAATTAAGTTTCTTTGTTTAAATGGTTTATATAATATCTATATGCTTTATACAAGCAAACAGGTAAGAAAAATAACAGATTAGGTAATATATTAAAAGCGTCTGCGCAATTGGCGTATGTTTAAATGTCAATGTTATAAAATATCCAGGAATAACCTTATTCGGAAAGAATCATTTAAATTTTGTGGACAGTTAATAATTCTAAATATTTTAGTGGAAGTGACAAGAACATGGTTTTATAACAACCCAGAAATAATCAAATTTCGAAGGAACCACTCTATATTTAGAAGTTAACTAAGGGTTGTAAGCTTTAGGTTAGGAAGTAAGCAAAATATGTTGTCATTTACTTGCTCAAAAACATGTTTACTACAACTAAGTTTAATACAAAGGCTATGGCTTGTGTGTGACACCGATTTCTAAAACTCACAAAAATAAAATTACATACTAGAGTTTGCTTTTGAAATCATAGACTGAAAATCAAATTTAGTACAAACGCTTAAATGTTATGTTAACAACTACTGCAGTCCCAATTATGTACTTTTTGTATATATTTTAGTACGGCCTAATTCAGCAAAACAAATATTTTGGACAAGTATTATGTTTCAATACTACTAGTTTTTAGGAATTGTTTCAGTTTGACTTGGACATCATTTAAAACAATTAGCAATATTTCTACCGCAAACAAATCTACCCATTTGCCTATGAAATAGGTTGACATTCCTAGTAACAGTGCTTTTCGGCATATTTTTAACAGATTATCTACATCTTTTTAGAGCTGCATGAGTAAGGATACATAGATTAGCTGCAAAAAAATGTGTGATTTATTGTTCTGCTCCCCACTTGGTATCGTAAACCGAAAGCTGTCAGGTGTTCACTTAACTGATCCGTATAGATCGCAAAAGATAAATTTATGATTTTCTGGCAAACTTTACACTATGTCGATACTTCGTACTAAACTCAAATTGAGGTTTTCACATCTTAAATTTAAGCTCCAATATTGGGAATATCAAACGAGATATGTAATCTTTTAAACATTCCACTATTTTTATTCTCTACTTTTCACAACAAAGAATAAAGTACGTTGCAACACAAATCGAACAAAACATGGCCACCGCTCTCTATCC
>JAQFZG010004062.1:0-12414 GCA_034695465.1 Entomobrya nicoleti | reverse complement strand
GTTCTTTGAAACTAATGAATTTGTTGGTTACGTGGTTATTGATTATGATGAAATGTGTAAAAGATTAGCCATGATTCAGAATTGAAATTAATTTGATTGATTGCGAAGCGAATTAAGTTATGGGAGTACGCTTGTAAGTTAATAGAATTTGGTAGTCATGTGAGTATTATGTGTTGTATAAGAGATAATGTGTTGTTTAATAATAAAGCAATTAACCAGACTTTAAAAAAACTTAATTGGAACAAAATTTGACAGGGTAATATTTCTCCAATACTTAAATGGCAATTTGACTTAATGTTGAATAATCAACCATTAGATTGATATATGCAATCTCAAGTTCAAACCAAAAACCACAAAAATGATGCGCTTTTGGGAATCCGAATCTGTGACGAAGCAATATCTTGGGTAAACCATGTTTCGCCGGTACCACCCACGACCTTAACCACTGCATCAACTGCAACGAGACACATCTTTTAATTCAAATTGGGACCAATTTGAACTAAACTTAATCATATTTTGGATTTTCAATAGCCATAAGTTTTGCTCATGCTTATTCAAGCCATTTCATTCAGAGTACCTTGGCATTCGGAATTACATGCACTTATATCCAAAAATGAGATGTTTTCTTATGAAACTAATCCTTTCAATTTAAATGCATACACTCAGATAAATCATTTTATTCATACTTTAGATTGATTGAAATTATATTTTGATTATGAATGCATGCAATATGTACGTACATGTCATATTCACCAAACTTACCCTCCGTTAATTTCTTCCTAGACTCAGTACCCCCCGACAAAATTATCAAGTGGTACTTTTATAATTTTATAAACGAAACCTTAATATTTTCGTTAAACAAGAACAACAAAGGAACAAAAAGACGAAATATTTCGTTCCCGTTTATTCAAAAACATGAATGTAAAGGATGAATGCGTGTTTTGCAAAATCAATGTTCCCACTGAAGAACTTCTTATCTTACACAAAAAAGTGAACCACACATTTTCCCGAAATTTTATTTGAAATGCATGGTAGGTTGAGATCGAGACGACCTATTTTCTATCATGCTTGAGCTCCTTTAAACATTAGGATTCGGGAATCCTTATCAAAATTCAATGTACGTATTGTGTCCGTTAGTTCCGTGTGTCCGTCCTCGTTCGTGGAAGTTTTGTATTCGATTCTCACTAATCGGTTAGTATTGACCATAAGTCAAGTTAGTTAACCAAAGAAATCGATTGACCGGAACATGAGTAACGGTCAATTATCGGTCCCACGGTCATTTTTGCAATGAGGTCCCTTGGTACCAACAATGCGATTGGCATATTAAGGTTGACCCCTTCCCAAAGGTATATTTAAGAGCTAAAAGCTGAAGCTTTATTTGAAGGTAATTTGATACGTAGACTGCGAAGCTGAAATCAGATTTAAGATTCAAAGGGAACATAAAGATATCGATGGAAACAACAGGAAATCGAGGTGAACAGAATGGAATCAGCGGGAATCCTAATTAAAACTCAGTTTAAAAAGTAATCCGTCAACCAGCTAGCATATGGTGTGACCATTTAAACCTAAAAATATTCAAGTTCTTAAAAAAATTATAACCGCATAGCTCCTAAAAACATCAGTTTGATGAAAAATGGATGTAAGTCTGCTGTTTTAAGATTCAATTACGTTCTTAAACACTCAGTCGCTATATGGCTTGTTAAAAGGCTTTTGTATGATTTTGTTGGAAAATGTTAACACTGAATAATTTGTTCCAATGTAAGTAACTTGGGATAATATACGCTTAATTGGCTTAAAACCATACCTAACCGAACCTATCAATCATATCAGTGCAGATTTATCAGTAATAATAACTTCTTACTGTTATATTTTCCAAATTTTACCAGAAAGGCAACCCTTCGCTATTACTGCTGTATTAATAACATCCGCCAGCATCCACTAAGATGTAAAATGAATTTTTTTTCAGAAAGTATTCGGGATGTTCTCAAACAACAAAAATTTCTCTGTACATCTTAGAATTGCAGATAAGTGCATAAATTTGGTGTATGTAATTAAGTAAGGCAGTTAAATAACCAAAGGTAGCTTTCAGTTAAGCAAACTATGAACTTGACATAATAATACATATATTGCTTCGGGATATAAACACAGCCTGCATAACATAACTATGTTATGATATGTTCTATAATTGACCTGAGAATGAAGTCACTCCAACAATATTCCGATCTAAGTACTACCAAAAATACTTTAAATGCTAAAAATTCAACTCATGACTTGAGAATTGAGCAACTAAACCAGAATAAGAGTTATCACATGCGTATTTTCTTATATACATAACACGTTACCACATTTGAGGTGTAGTAGGCAATTGATTATTGAAGAAAAACACCAGACCAAGTCATGTAATAATCATCCATGATTTTTAGGGGTTGTAAAAATGAGTTTTTAAAAAGAAAGCACAAGTTCCTCTTACTGTAATTTTAAGAAACCAAATTTACAACGATATCTTGCTAGTAAAAGTACAAAGTTAAATTAAATATTATATCGATATGACAGCTTGGTTCGGTTTGGCAAGGTTCTTAAACTTAAACGAATATAATTAAATCTAAAGTAATTTAAATCAAATTTATCATAAATTGCACGCCTTCCAAAGTAGTTGTAATTATGAGGGGTCCCAGGATCATTGTACATGCAAGAGGTCCTACTTTGGTGTATTAGGTATTACCCAAAATCTTGGGATAAGCAAATAAACGCTCCTTCGCAAATAATAGATTGTTAATCATACTATCGAAATCTATGAAGTTAAAGATGTTATGAATAATACCAAATTCATTCTAAAATTTGAAATATGGGTGGGTAAAACTACTGATAAAATCGTCACATGATATCAGTTCAAAGTCAAAGCGTGCATAGTTAAAACGATAGAGCTTCGTCGTACCGAACCTCATGCTTTTGTGTAAATGCGTACGATGTGTACACACAAATACAAAGTATAAAAATATGCGAATTGTGTGCTTGTGCAATTTCACTTTCAAGATGAATTGTCAGAAAATAATATTTTTTGTGATAAAATCATAGTTTAGTTTATTCTTTAGTTTAATTGAGCTGCGTTGAAGTAAAGAACACTCGAACTTAGACAACCGCAGTATTATTATAGAAAGTACATTTAATTTGTCATGTGTAGCGTTGTGTCTCTAATCCAATTTGACTTTTACTAAAACATATGTGAGTATCATTAAACTGCAATAAAACAACGAAAGTCATCAAGGAGCATTACGTAATACCAAAGAAATTTGATAATACATGGTACGTTTAATGTCAAATCTTTTTTAAACTTAAAAATATTTCCCAGTTAACAGCAGAACAGTAGGGATATTGTTAACAGTAGGACTCACATGTGCGGGGGATTGAACATCAATGTGACAAGGTTTTCACAAAATAACGACATCTCTTGGGATTGAGCTCAAAAAGAGTACTTTCATTATGGGTTCAAGAAAATTTAAGGTTTTAGTTTTTGTATGTAAATATTGTTCTAATATAAAAGCATGTTAAAATTTGTTGCGTTGATATTTTTCTTTTAAATGCACGTTATACCCAAATGTGCATTTAATTAGGGACTGGGAGGGGTTTAAATGAGTATAAGCAGCACTTGTTATAATGTTGTCAGCTCCTACAAATTTGACGAGGAATGACAATGCCTAAGAACGGGGCCAAGACAAGCTTGAAGACGAAATTCAAGTGCGATGTCTGTCAGCGACCTATTAAAATCAAGAAAAGTTTGGAGAACCATACATGCGCGAATATTGTGTGTGATCAACGTGAAAAGATTTTCCAAAGGTCATCGTATTTAAAGAGACACTAAAAATAACTGCAATGCAGTCGACACTGACACAGGTAACTAATACTATTGCGGAAGTGGGTTAAAAGCATTGTGACGTGGTCTGATACGCATTTAATTTTACTGTGTTTTTAAATTTGTGATTCTAGGATCAAATGAGATACACAATTTGGCGGAGGCCACCTCATCTAATGCTGTTGAACGCTTTTTTTGTCCAATTTCAAAATGTAAAAAGAGTTACCTACAAGAATCAAGTTTGAAAGCACACTTGAGAAAAAATCATAAAAATGATGGTAGGTATACAGATAGCTGCTTATTTGTAAAACTGGTGTATTGGAGTTTTGTAAATCTCATAAAAATAAATCTTGATTTTTACCAACAGTTGGGTCAATCGAAGCCGGAAACGATGATAGAGGAAGCCCGACTGCAGAATTACTTTGCAAAACATGTCTCAAAAGCTTTGAAAGCCAGACGGACTTTGAGGGTCATATTTGCTTTAAATGTGGCAAAAGTTGCAATCGTGTGTTCCAAGGTTATCGTGCACTAAAAGTTCACCAGATACTAACTAAAGGAAAATGTGTATCCCTAGTTTGTCACTGCGGAAAAAAGTTTCAAAGTGCTCATCATATCAATCAACACCAGACAGTACACACTGGAGAAAGATCTCATCCATGCGACCGATGTGGAAAGAAGTTTGCAAGTTTAGGTATTTTGAAGACAAATATTGGATCGCTCCATAATGTCAACAGGAAGGATTTCCAGTGTACCATATGCAATAAAACCTTTGCTTCCCCACCCCACCTGAAAACACACATGCGAATAATTCACAAAATTCATAGTATGGATATGATCAAACTCATTTTTTAAAGCGTATGTATTCAATCTTTATAGTACTTAATTATTAATACATATTTTTACATCAATAAAATGCCAGTGTCCACCGACGATGCCAGCCGTGAAGGAGAAACTAGGACTGCTAAACTCCACTGCAAAACATGTCTGAAGATCTTTGATAACCAAGAGGACTTGGATAGTCACATTTGCTTAAAATGTGAACTATGCAAACGAGGGTTGAAAAACCAAGTTCGTTTAAGTAATCACCAGAATATCACGAAAGGGAATTGTGTATCGCTTACTTGTGACAGTTGTGGGAAAAGGTTTAATGCTGTTTCACATCTTAATGAACACATCCTACTACACACTGCAAGAAAACCCCACTCATGCAATCAATGTGAAAGAAGTTTTGCCAGCTTACCTAATCTGGGTAGACATATGCGAATTGTCCATAACGTCAATGGAGAGCCTTACCAGTGTACCATATGTCAAAAAAATCCTACTTATACATACCTCAAGACACATGATCAAACAGTTCACAAAAATCAATGTGACCATATTACAGGAAAAGTTTTACATAAATTGGTAATAAATAGTTCATAAAGTGCTTCAAGATAATATTTTTTTATATTTCAAGCAGATGAACCTATTCAGCAGAATCGAATTCACACCGGAAATATCAATCAAAATTGATTGTAAGATTTTACTTCCTTATTATGTATATGTTACTCTTTAAATTTATTAAGAATTACATATTTATTTTACTTCTTCAGGGAGACAGGTTGTTTCGCAAAGCGGCTTAATTGGATCCACTGATTCAAGCGGTAGGGATTTTCAGAAGATTTCATTTTATTCATAAATAAAGTTTGCTTTTCATGAGCTTTTTATGACTCCATATTTTTAGATATAGTAGCAATCAGCATAGATACTAAGAAATGTCAAGTGGGCGTAATTAAACATAATTATCGGATGGATACAGATGAAGCAGTTAAAACAAATAACCATGGACCAAGCCCAGTTTTGGCTAATCCAAACTCAACCATACATATCTATCGATAAGTAGGTAAAAATGATGAAGACGAAATGATGAAAATCATTAAGATGAAATTGTAAGTAATTATTAATTGAGTTCTTTTCTTGTCTTTTATCATCAACGCAACACTAGAGAGCAATCTCCTTTTCCATAAATCATGCAAATGGCCTTGCATTTTTTCCTTTCTAAAACAATTATTTACATACTGGAAAACCAAATAATTTTAACCAATTTGATGATTTGAGTCGAAATTGAGTATTTTAAAACACCCAACCACGTAAGTCATCAATTATCAAAGGGGCAATTGTAATAAAGGAAGCGTCCTGAACATAAATAACTTGCTGGTATGAGTATAAGGGTGGTTTATAACTGCACTTAAAATTAGATACTGCCTAACAACCCAAGGAAGAATATTATTTATTAACTACCGTTTTCATAGCTAGGTAGTTAATGATTTGAACATCCTGTCTGTCTGTACGTGTACACGACTTCTCAAAAACTACTTGACCGATTGACGCCACACTTGGCACACGGATACCTTAGGTCAGGACCTTCTATGGGATTGATTTTCAGACCCGGGGGTCAAACCTGGTCTGAGATATGGGGGTCACAAGTCACATGCATTTTAAATGGCATTTTTTTATGGTCAATTCTGACATACATACATACATGAACGTACAAAAACGAACTTTAACGTACATACACACCACATTTTCCCCCGCAAACGGTAGTTACTTATCAGAATTTTACATTCTTCTCGTTTATATTTATAATGTTTTCTTGTTCTCCTTGTTTGCTAACCAACAAAACGAACTGGCACATCAATCTGCTTCGTCAAAAAACACCTTTAAGGTAACCAAAAAATGAAACGAGACTAAAGTCAAACAAACATTAAGAATATGACTTTGATGTGCAGATTATTTCTCACTAACAATTTCAGAGATTTTTAAATGAGTTTGAAGTCCAAGAAATGACGTAATTAACTGACAATGTCACTGCAAGATCTAAAAAACAAATGCTCCGGTAAAGTCATTCAGTCAATTCTCAGTCAGTGAACTTGAGATGTATTATTCGGAAAGCCCATAATTGCAAATCGATCAGCTCTTCATGAATAATATGGGACATCTGCGGTGGTATAGTTTAATTTAAAAAGGCATACTAAAATTACGAATTAACAATGCAACCAAGGCATGATTACATCATTTATTCTTTACAAAACTTCCATAACATAAGTGATCTGACCACATGGCCTTAAAATTATTAGCTTACATTTCAACGTTCAATGTTTCAACATATTACAATCAAAATAATCTGCTTACCTGAACAATTGCGATAAAGTTTTTTTAAGAATACAATAGAACAAATATCAAGCAAGCATTCTAACATGACATCAGGTTAATTACAAAGGTTGATTTGACCATCGTATTAATAAAGCAACTATCTTTGTCTTGGTCTACGTCTTTATTTTTGCTGCTTGAATTTATCTGCTAGTTACCAAAGAAAATGCATCAAAGTTTAACTATTTGACAATTATAGAATTCTCACTAAAGTTCTGCTTTAAAGACTAAAATTTAAACTGCAGGCATAATTTGTCGCAACTAAAGGGCAACTTTTAGCGGCCAACTACTACTGAGGGAAACCCAAAAGAGAGTGTTTCTGAATTTTCTCTGAAGGTACCCTTTCACTGGTCCGTTTTACCCATTGTATCATAATATGAAATTTTCCACATTTTACCATGAAATACCATACTTGACCTCATACATTCTTTTTACATAACATATTGTACAGTTTTCACACATAATACTTGTATTCACAGAAACCTATCCGGAAACCATTCTAGAATTTGTGCATTCACACATCCCTAATACATATTTCATTACAAGCTACTTTTACATGAAGTATCATACTAGGCCTTTCAACCAACTTTCCTTTCATTCATGTTTTCAATTTGTCTAACCTTAGCTGTTTGGAACAATTTACTTGGACTCCACTTGATTCACCGGTGGAAAAACTCCAATATTTAAATAAGAATTAAAATTCGGACTTGACATTTCTGGTTTTGATGAGTTTGTTTACGTACCAAATTGTATTGGATTTGAAGTAATTTTTATCATTTTCGAAACCGGATGCTGTCTTGCATTTTTTACACACGCAGGATAACCGTTTCCATATCATATATTTTTCATGTGTGGCCAGCTTAAAACAATCCTAGTAAATCTGTAAATACCGTAAATCAAAATGTCCCTAAATATAGTCAGACTTATTGAAAGTTACCTGACTTACCACAATTCATTCAGCCATTTGAAATGGACAAAATTCAAATTTTCCAAATGTTCAAAGTATATAAAACTCTATTTAACTATTACCCAGAAAACATTCCACCGACTGCAAGCCAATATGATTTATGTGAAAACGTTGCACATTATTTTTGTTCCTCTATTTAAACTACAATAGACCGAGCATACAAAACATGTCCACTTCCATTATATCATATCATTTCGGTAATTTGTTCTCACATATGATTGGTTTTTGGACCTTTCATAGCCAACGCAACACTACTTGATAATTGAACTTAACTTTCAAAATATCTTCTCTCCACAATTAAGTCGAACATATAATAGAAGTTTTTGACCAAATCCGATAATTTCCTCAGGGCAACAATTTGACCTTAGTTATCAAGTAGTATCAAGTTAAGATTTTAGGTTAATGTTGGAAAATCTGTCAATTCTAGACATTAACAAACTTTATCGTACGTCCGAATTCTTACAAATTGCCCGGTGACAGGAAATTGAAATGTCCCTGCTGGTCATGCTGAGGAACTTTTTGAAAAATATTTTCAACTTGCATTTTGTCCCTGCTGGCCATGCTGAGCCATCTTAGGGCCAAATGTCCCTGCTCGAAATAATTAACAATTTTTGTTGTAAAATGTCCCGGCTGACCCCAAATGTCCCTGCTGGTCATGCTGATTTACTGCAAAATATCCCTATTTTTCCTTAGATTGTCCGGTGACGAAGGCAATTCTTGAATGTCCCTGCTGACCGAAAATGTTCCTGAATCCCTGCTGACCCAAAATGTCCCTGCTGACCCTGCTGAGCATTTTTTGAAGAAAATATTTTTTGGCCGTTTTGTCCCTGCTGACCCTAAATGGACCTGCTGGATAAAATTAACAACTTTTGTTGCAAAATGTCCCTGCTGAACCCAAATGTCCCTGTTTTATTCTCGATTTGCCCGGTGACGCCGACACCGTGTCACGTAAGAATTCGGACGTACGAACTTTATTATTTTACGTATACCATGACTTTGATATATAACATGACATCAGATGAAGAGTACTTTTAATCTGCTGTATAAAAAATCACCCGAAAGCTAACTGAAAAATATTACCGGAACAAAAATCAAACAAATATTGAAAACATGAATTTTCTACTTTCATTTAACTGTTTATTTATCACCAAAAGCACAAATTACTTTGACATTTGAAGTCTTAGTCCGTTAAAATCAAGACGAAAATCAAACAAATATTTTCAATATTTTTATCCAATTTTTTCAAATACAATTTTACACAAAATATCAAACCAAAAAACCTTTGACTTGCACATCAACCAACCTTTACTCACTCTTGGTGAGCCAGTTTCTAAGGAACAAGAACGGAATACTCTATGAATGAATGCCATGAATGACTTTGTCCATATATTTCATTCGTATATATGACGAATACCTCAAAAACCCTACGCATATATTTTTTAACTAAGGGACAATTTTTGACAAGTGGAAGTTTTCCGGCTATAGAAAATAAATCCTATAATTGATTCACCTACTTGACAATCTCGTTCAAATTTGGATATTAAACTATTCTGGATATTATGTGTCATCTACTTACACAATTAGCAACCAGTAAAACTAAAACCGGTTGCCGGTTACATTCATTTTAATATCACTGTGAAATTGCAAAGTTGGTGATCTGTTTGATGAAATATTACCAATAAGATGTCCAAAAATTATATCAAGATGAAAGTCAAACAAACAAAAAAACCTAATTTTCAAAAGGCTTTAATTTAAGGTTTCAATCCCATATATGAAGTAAAATACTGCACTTGCCACTGTCAGATTTCTAAAAATGCATTTTTTTTCTGAAGACTTGTCTTGACTAGTGATTAACCAAATTACTTTTAGTACCAATTCTTGTTGTGATTCATTTCTGAACATACATGCACTCTAACCCCATATTCCAAAAATGCACAGTAAGTAACTTCATTAAACTCCCAACCGCCGACTTATGGTGGTAATGCGCCCAAAATCAGACAAATTAAACAAGTTTTACCAGATTTAGTTAAAAACAGCTAAATAAATAATGGTGCTTTTTTCGCAAACCAAATCGCCCGAATAATATTAGCCCTGAGTGGGCTACTCAGGCGTTGGTATGAAATACACATGGTCGTATTCATCAGACAGGGCATAGAACAAAGATATTGTTGAAATATACATTGTGGTTTAGTTTCAAAATGGAAGGAGACACGTACTCTTTTCCATAAACGCAAGTACCTCCCTGGATGATTTACGATCCCCTAGATGATAAAACTATGAACTCTTTCCGCGTTGAACGATTCGGCTCAATTTTGACATGTCAGCGGATTCAAAACCTCTGGTCGAGTAAATCACGAATCATGTATCATTATAGGTCACGGTGACCTTCAAAAGTCAGAAATCGGGGTCAAAGGTCGCAATGTCAAACACATGTCATGTGACATATCATTCGAAAGCATTTTTCATTGGAAACAACATTGACCAACCCTGGCGTCGTTTTAAGTCGCATCGTTTCTGCTATAATCGCTCATACAGCGGGTTTATTAACTACCGATTAGCGTAGCTAGGTAGTTATTGAGATCGATATCCCGTATGTGTGTTTATCTGCCTGTAGTCCGTATGTGAACACAATATCTCAAAAGCAACTTCACCAATTGACACCAAATTCGGTACGCAGACACCTGAGGTCAAGACCTTCAATGGGATTCAATTTCAGACCCATGGATCCAACGTGGCCCAAGTTTTTGGTTCTGTTACACAGTCGTTATAAAGGTTAGGTTAAATCGTAGAAACTACATCTCATATTCTAATTTGTTAACAGAGCTTTTTATAATAAACTCCATTTACTTCAGGAAGTCCATACTAACTGAAATATGTTTTAAGGCTAGAAAAGCCTTCAGAACAAAGATTGCAGCACTAATATGTTTAGGAAATAATGGGAGGAAGCAAAAGTCCTCTTGGTTTATCTCTTCAGCCAGCTGTACTGCTAAAACTAAAGCGGGTACATTTATCACCAGCCAAACAAAATGTAGTGCATGAGCTAGACATTCAGTATCATAAATCATAATTCATAATGCTTAAATGTGAAAAGACATTCACAAAATAAACTAAATACTTGGCACATAAAAATTCTGATCACATTCACCGGAAATATGTTAATAGATTATAAAAATTTATGTTACTGAGAGTGAATAAGCGAAAGTCCTCGAGTGCGTTTGAACTTGAAATTCTAGTAACAATTAATAATTACGCCAAAGAGCAAACAGTAAAAGAAGCAAGGCCGAAATCTGGAACCATAAACCAAGTATCCAATTTAAATCAATTAATAGATCTGGCAATTAAAATTATAAAATATAAATATAATACAAAAGTACAATATATATTGCAGTCATAAGCTAATTTACTAGCAACACCAATTTATCAGTGCTTCATTCCAAGTTGAAAGGTACCATCCATTACTAGATACTTGGATAGCGTTGCTCTGACTGAACACAAGACAAAGTTCGGTAGTGTGTGTTGGTGGTGGCAAACCAATGTACAAAATGACAACGTGATTAATTAATTTTCGTACCATCAATCACCATTTAAGCCTATGTTTATTATTAACTATTTTTATTATTTATATACTCCTCGCGACTATATTTTGACCAAAAGCATTGTAATGCATACTCATAACTTGCATCGATTTCTTAGATTATACAGACTTATTGCATTATCACATACTAGGTAAATCAGCCCGTCTCATGGTGCAGAATCTGGGCGGCTAGAAGGGTAAGAATACCATTATCCCATACCCCCATATTTCGAGTATCAGTTTGCTAACCCTTCGTTTGTTTATTCTGTGGTCCCCTCTCAGATAGTGTAGACCAATTATTTGTGAGATTTGGGGTACACCACTGAGGTAATAAAGGGTCAAAACACGTTTTGGGGTTACCACTTAGGTCAAAACTTAAATATTATCTTAAAATCAAGTTCAGCGTCGAGAGTCGTTTCTACGTTATCCTACGATGAGTGATTTGAGTACTGTGCACTATTAGTCATAGACATACAGATACACAGACAGACAGATGGGCAAAAAAGGTAACATCTATACTTAGTGAGTTACGTAATAACGAAAGGTACCTTTTACCGTTTGAACCTTACATTGCATGTTTTCATTACATATTCATCAATTGTGTATCTTATTTTCTTCCATCTTGGCTGTTTTAATTATCAAACATAAATTTCAACATATTGAAGAAAAATTCAAATACACTTTGTACGCTATAGTAGACTTTTAACAATAAAATGTATATTTTTTCTGACCACACAAGATATTCCAAATGTGAAGTCCCTACTTGACTTTTCACATTATAAATGTATTTTTTCTGAGCACACAAGATATCCCAAATTTGAAGTCCGTACTTGA
>JAQFZG010004061.1:0-12418 GCA_034695465.1 Entomobrya nicoleti | reverse complement strand
TTACTATTGTCTTCTATACCAACATTATACCGTGCATTTTTATAACATTTGGTGGTGCCGCAGCCCTTGCTTTCACTCTTTTTACTGTTTTATTGCCAATTTTTGTGGCTCATGCGATGGGAAAGGAAATCATGTACGCGCAAACTAAATTATTACATACTATGTTATCCATACATATATTTTACTACCATTTTATAGACTCTAAATTTTATTTACAGGCCAACTAAACGACATCAAACTTATGCCACCAGTGACAATATGAGAAGACCTCCAGACATCATTATTTTGTATAAGGCATTATATCTATTTAATATGGGCATTAATGAGATAACTGGCCCGATTTTCTTTCCTTTACAAAACGTGTTGTCATATTGCATAGTAATCTGTAACGTCTGCCTAATAACCTGCAGTGAGCTTCTCGATCTCAAAGCTTTGATAATAATTAGTGCTTTGGGTGTAGCATGTTTGATTACATGGATGGGTGCTCTATGGGTTGCTGGAATGGCGTTTAAAATCTCAGGTAACAGAATTGTAGCATTGAAGAAACGTGAAAACTGGATTTTCTACCGCCATGAAGTTGAGAGAAAATATTTCAAAAGAGCTTTGAATGCGCTCCGTCCGTTGCAATTGAGAGCTGGTCATTTTTACCGTGTAAGGATGGTGAAAGCAATGAAGTTTGTCGACTTTATTATATGGGCAACCACTAAAGTTTTGATACTTATTTCACGAAAGTATTAAATTATGTTAAATTGTCTGTAAATATTTTATAGTTGTTATTTTAGATTAAAATTAAATCGACAATTTCACAAAATATTTTACAATTGGTTTTGATTGCTTGTTTTATCATTAATACAGTAAGTTCATTCATTCATATACATACATTTTAGATCATATATATTGAATGACTAATTTTGTAATTTGCCACTTGAGCAAAAACAACACATTTTTTAAAACTCGTCAGCTTCGTCAGAAAAATATTTTGTACGAAGATTAAAAATTTAGATGACTAAGCATCATTAAAGTTATACTTTTGTGAATACGCGTAACATACTTATGATATGGCTATATAATGGATCCAGTAAAGCTTGCAGTTTTACAATTGAGTGACTGCAGATAGGAAATAAGTGTTTTGGGTAAGCAACGTATTTTTTCACATGAAAGATCACTGGAAAATGAATAGAGATGTTGATTAACACTCTTTGTCTTTGTACGTTTAACATTTTGTCCTTGACAAATGCAGAGGAGACAATGACAGACGCTACCAAACTACCAACAAAGAATCGCTGTTAAGTTGAATTCTTTGTTTAGTACACGTAGTGATACCACTACCACTACTACCTAATCGGTCCTTATAAATAATACATAAAGTACGTTACGTATTGGTGATGAGAACATGAAAGCATGAATTGTCCATTCTAAATAATGTTCGTATATGTTGTGAGTGAATACATCATGTACGTTTGTCTATGCACGTATACAAATACAGCTTTGTGGCGCATTTGATTTCGTTTCAACCACCACAAAGTGGAATTCATGTAACTTTGAGCTTGTGTGTCCGTCCAAGCAGCTTTTTACTTGAAGATATTTACTCAATTTTGTTTTTGTAAATCGAAGGTTGAACAAGAGCCAAATGGGTTTCAACATAGCATTTGAAATGTAAATGGTTCTAAGGATGTGTAAACGTTATGTTTAATATGTTAAGTTCATTATAAAAAACCAAAATGTGTACAGTGCAGTGTATAATATAATAATTTTAATAGCTTTTTAAATATCGTTTTGGGTCGTTTGTAAGAATACTAAGAAACACTTTTCTAAGAGGATCTTAAAATTAGAACACTTTGTTTCAGCGGCGTATATTACTACGTTTCTAGAATGCTGATATGATATGCATTCCGAAAATATCTTAACTCAAACGAACACCTATCCTCCATATTATATGGTTAAAGCAATGCTACCCCTTGTATAACGAGTGGCATTTTTATCTTACTTTGAATAGGTATCACCACTTTAATGACTCGCTTTTTCCCACATACATAAAATAACATTCAAACATTACAGTACTTGTGTATCTAGAGAACGGGTTGAGCTTGAGCACACAAGTCAAGTCCGATAACAATTCTCAACTCAACAACTGGAATATAATATAGCTTGGGCATTGGCATAAAGTTGAAAAAAATATTATAGAGTATTACTCCTCGCATAGAAATCCTCATGTGAAGATGCTTTCCAGTTGAAAGGGATCAAGTTCAAAAGACAGGCACCACAGCCCATATTTCCCAATAGTGGTCATACTCGCTGTGTATTCTTTCTCCTAAAATTCCAGATGGGTCAGTACACCGGCGGCTGTTAAACTCTCAAGATAATTGGTACATTACACCTAATTAAAAGCAAATAAAGAGTTTTAATGCAGCTTAAAGTTAATTGTGCTGCTGCAAATCACTCATTGCATGTTGTATTAGAATATACAACTGCAAGAGGGAGGCAGCACGTTAAGTCCGAAGAAGTAAGTGAGGACGACAAGGGAAAGCAGGAGTGTTGTAGCCACTGCCACTACTACAAAGCAACTCTTTTATTGCAGCAGCTGCTCTCCTTTAGTCGCTGTCACAATTAATACACCAACATCCTAACTTTTGGACTGCCTAACTGCTGAAGTTACGGTATGTTGTCATTAAATTATGCTCACATAACAAAAATAATATACACAATAAAAAAAACAAAGTTATTCTCATATAGCTCAGCTTAAATACATGTATGGATAAATATTTTTTATGAAGAATTACTTATCTTTCATTATGAAAAAAAAACTGTCATTGATTCATTTTTTTTATTACCCCTGCCAAACTGATTAGTATTATATTATTGTATGTCCTCGAGAATGCGAATGGCATGAATGACTAATAATGTGGAATGAACTAATGATGATGTCATTCGAACATATTTTCCATTGATTTTTATTCTTATCTTAAATCTGCCTGCTGTTAACATTCCCTCTACGTGATGTTGTTGAACTGTCAGGAGGGAATGAATGATATCATATCATTTGAATGTGACGATGATACTGAGCTACATTTTATGTTGACATATGGAAAGTCACAAAATACTATATTTCTCATTTTAACTGAATCAGTTCCTTTTCTTTTTAGTTGTGAAGAAGGACTGCTACCCTGGATAGCACTCTTGTGTGTATATCGTAAGGTTGTTGCGCAATTAACGAGAAAGAGGCACAACGTACATCCGTGAGAAGCGTACTCGTGTGATCATAAATCTTGTGACTTGAGTTCTGCTGCTAATTGCTTGTTTGTGAAACATTACATGAAAAACACGACAAGATGTTGTACCTTGAGGATTACATTGAAAGTAAGAACGGAAGCAAACATAAAGAGAAAAAATGCAGAAAAAAACAAATATTGACAAATATGTGATGGTTATGTATGAGCAATTATTATTTAGAAAATTATGTTATACTTTCTAGTGATCGAGCACCTGCCACAGGAGCTCAAGGACAGGTTTACCGAAATTCGTGAATTGGATTTGCAAGTCCAAAGTAAGTTATGATACCAATTATTTAACAGCGCAGCGGTAGTGTGCAAAAATATTAAAAATTCTTTTGTAATTGAACGATACGAGCGAAAGGGCTATAAATGTATTATTGTATTAAATAGATGCAACAGATAAGCTGGAAGAAAAGATGAAGGAGTTTTTCGGAGGTGCCCGAAAATTAAGACCTATGGAACGTGAGCAAGTTTATGAGGCAATGAGAAAGGAATACTATAAAGTTCTCGAAGATGCTGGTAATTAGATGAATACTAGACATTTATTTTCATTTGTATGTAAATAGACTGATAAATTCTTAATGCACAAACAACGGACTTTCTTTATTTGCAGATGAAAAAGTACACCAAGCAAACCAAATGTATGACTTGGTGGAACGCTACATCCGTCGCTTGGATCAGGACCTGTATAAATTTAAAATGGAACTTGAAGCCGACAACGCCGGGATCACTGAAATACTTGAGAAACGTTAGTGGAAGATTTTTTTGCAGAATATTTTTCGGCAGTTTTAATTTGCATTAGTGCTTGAATATGAAAATTTATTGTATATTTGTAGGATCCCTGGAACTGGACAATACTGCGAATAAAGATAAAGAAAAGGACTTGCACTCGACTCAAAACTCGCAAAAAGAAAACAGGATCCTTCCTACAACTCCGCTGTCGGGAATTAAAGTCGAGAAACGAGGTCGTAAGCGACTTGGATGTGGGAAGCTTAAAGGTGAAAGTGGGGCAAATACCCCAACTACATCATATACCGGTGATCATTTAGATTTCGCAGCCAATTCTCTTGTTGCTGCGCTAGCGCAAACGATTTCAGCACAAAAGGTAAGCGTAGTATGAACATTCGCGGAGATAAAACCGTAATCTTGTTTAGAATAGGTACGAAAAGTAGATATTTTATGTTGTTTTTTGATATCGCAGAAAATGAATGGCCAAGCATACGATCCATATGGGGATGATCCAAATAACTTATCATTGGACATGACAGACTCTGAGCTCAAACGTAAGAAGACTGATGGTATAGCTAAATTGAATGGGTCAGACGATGGAGCAAACGGTGTCAAACGGAACAAGCGGTACGATATCATACTGAAGTTGACTAACAGAGGTTTATACAAGCTTTCACTATACATATTTATTTGATATCTTACAGAAAATCTCAGCATAGTAAATACTCAGATGAAACCGGTGCAGACCCTAACGGTCAAGATTTGGATGACAGCAATGGCGACCAGCCTGAGATCTGGCCCTATGATCCTTCTGAGCCACGTTACTGTTTGTGTAATCAAGTCAGTTATGGAAATATGGTTGCATGTGACAATGAAAATGTAAGAATATTTTTAAAGAGAAGAAGGAAAGTGTTTCATTCATACATATAAACATATAACACGCATAACTTGTTTATTACAGTGTCCAATTGAATGGTTTCATTACGGATGTGTCGGAATTCAGACATCTCCAAAGGTAATCCTATTCGAATTAATGATTTCTTTATGTCCACGACTTTAAATGTGATTTAATGAAGGTACATAATGATGTCTTATTTCATTCCACAGGGCAAATGGTACTGTCCCAAATGCATTTCCACTGTTAAGCGACGAGGGAGAAAAACACTCAATCCCCAGACTTAAATGGGTCGTATGTAGAATAAAACCGCTCTCCAACTTCAATGTATAAACACCTATCATTTATGGGCTGAATAAAGCCTCAATGATCAATGGTCATGTAGCCAGTAGTCTGCCATCATTCAATGGAGACATTACTACATCATGGTCTTTAAATTTCATTAGCGCAAGCCAGTATGCTATACCAATTGATAGGCATATGCTATTCAGCATGTAAAAACAGAAAAAAATATGCGATATCTTGCGTATCGAAATATTTAAATGAGAAGCCATCTTACAATAAAATGCTATCTATATTGATACACATTAGCTATCAATGAAATAAAATGGAAGAAATACTTACATATACCATGTAAAACTGTAAATGAGTAAAATGGGAAGAGTGAAAGGATTCACACTATTCTTCTGATGGGGTTTGAGAAATTAAAAGTATTAAAACACGCGTTACTGTAATACAATTATACGATGTTACTAACTATTCATTAAAAAAGTAAATGCAAAGACTGTATGGACTGCTTAAGTATATACAATATACATATACATAAAAAAAAATAGCTGTTAGTAAAATACCAATTTGGGTAGTAACATTTTTTCATAGAAATCATCTAGAATAGTCTGGTAAGGTTGTTGATATTTGTAGTTTTCATAATATTTATATAAAGGTAAATAATAAAATGTGCATGAACATACATATTTCAAAATTCCATATGTGAAAGAACATAATCAATTGTAACGTAACTGTATGATCTTTTCATTTACTAAAACTTGTTAAAATATGTATTGTAATTAGAAATACTACTGTCAACTGTCATGAACGCAAACAGAAGGCTGTTCTCAAACTTACTACTTATATATAAATAACATGTTAAATGTGAATATTATTCCCAAATTTTTATTCTATACTTTTGGGAAATCTTATGTGTCTACAAAATAATCATGCATGCATGTAATGTATTTATGCATCATTGCATCCAATGATAAAAACTGTGTTTGTTTTGTAAAATCTATGTGCTCACCTCTTTGGCCAGTATAAAAAGTAAAAAAAGTGAGATAAAAAAAACGCTTCGAGTAAAACCTCAATCTAGTTAAATTAATGGTTTATGAGAAATAAAATGAAACTTTACCAATCAATCAGTTCAAACATTTTATGTATTGTATTTCTCGTTGCTTTTATATTTCCACTTTGTATT
Source organism: Entomobrya nicoleti (assembly GCA_034695465.1). Taxonomy (NCBI): domain Eukaryota; kingdom Metazoa; phylum Arthropoda; class Collembola; order Entomobryomorpha; family Entomobryidae; genus Entomobrya; species Entomobrya nicoleti. The sequence continues at coordinate 6,051 of JAQFZG010004061.1, read as the reverse complement.
TTTATTACCACTGTCTCCACAATAGCATTCTTTTCAACAAGGAAGGTTCTTACTCAAAATACGAAGGCATCAAATATACTTAACTTAGCACTATTACTGTTAGCAAAGTAAAATAGTTAAAATTGATTTATCAGCATGAAATTTGTTGGCTAAATATATACCTGTTATAATTTATAGCAAAAAATAGTCATCAGAACAGTGAATTCGCTCTTACATTAAGTTATATATCTATACATATATATTATATATATAAACTTTGTTTTAAATATTGTAGCATCATCTCGATAAATATTTGTGGTAATCGTAGAAAAATTAAATAATACTTATATTCTATTCCTAAAAGTTTCACGATTTAAATTATTACTCGTTTTGCACATGTTTGTTGAAACTGAGCATAAAACAACACAAATTACACTTAAATGATAAATTATAATTGTGGTTGGAGAATAACCGAATTGATAAGGCACAGCAGAACGAACCCACATCAACTTGAAAAAATGCTTTATATGAAGCATTTTTCATTACAAGAATCAGCCATTAATGCATTATATAACTTTTTATTGTCCTCGTATTAATATTCACTGAAAATACTACTGGACTGATTTAAAGTTGAGCTTGTGATCCTCTCCAAGACATTTGTCCCATTGAAAAATTTGTAGAGCCGTAAAATTCAGATTGGGTTGGACCAGGAGATGTTCCTTGCTGAAAATTGTCATATTCATAAAATAACTCAATTAAATTCGTTCCACATTCTGAAACATCATAAAAGATTAATTTACTCATAAACTAATAGCTAACCTGTAAAAATTGGTGTAGTTCTTCCTGAGTGTCGAAAATCATTACAGAGAATGGCGATCCAGGAACATGTTCCCCAGCCCACCTTACTTCTACTCTATAATCCCCTGGCTCTGTTGGATCAAATTTACACAAAATCGTTCTATCTTTTTGGCTTTCTCTTTGCATTTCTACCCGGAAGGCCCCTTTAGGTCCTCTGACACGAACAGTAAGTTGCCCCGCACCAGCTCCCCTGGTGTCGCAAATAAAACGAGACTGGAAAGTGGCAAGTACACCATGCTCAATACCAGGGCCATACACTTTAACTCGAGATGCATCTGGTAATCCAACGACTTTAAGGTTGAATGGGCTCCCAACAACATGCTCGCCTGAATACTTGATACTCAATAAATGCTTGCCAGGCTCTTGTGGCCGGATGTTCAAAGTAAACGTTCCATCCCCGTGATCGTATAATTCACAATAAGCAGTTTTTCTTGGACCAACACATTGAGCCGTTAATTCCCCTGGACCTGCTCTTCTTGTATCAATAAAACTTCGAATATCCTTTCCTACAGTTCCAGCGCGTAGACCATCTCCTGTGCAAATGACCTTGGAGGAATCGCCAATGGCACCAATGTTCACTGTCATCGGACATCCTGGCACAGGTCTACGAAAATTGTAAAATAATAAACTATGAACAGACCTGACAAATTTAATTGCATGAAAAGTACTATTGACTGAAGTAAACTTACTTGCCACCCCACGTAACATTCAACTGATAGCTTCCAGGTATTCTGGGAATGTACACTGCTTTGTATACACCACCACCAACGGGCTGCACGGTGACTGGCACGTCAACATCAGAGCTATGTAAAGAAACCTGAGCTGGACCAAGCCCCGCTTGTGAGGCATCGACTGTGAAGTAAGCCTCTTCCCCACAACGAGCAGACACCAAACCTGCTCCACTTAAAACAACTGGACCATCATATTCCCTGCAAGCAAACAAAAATAGTTTCAACGTCTGGGTCAGGAGTAAGGAATAAACAATAGAATCCAAGCATTTTGAAGATGTTACTTACCCTGCTGGTGCTGAATGTACCACAATGCGTTTAGGCGCACCCTCGATTTCAAAATGACCCCATCTCAAATTCAATATATACTCTCCAGATCTTACTGGAGTAAGTGCCAACTTGCATCTGCTAGCCACAGCCGACTCAATGCGTGCGAATTCTAATGTATCTCCATCCATTCCTCCCAATGATTCTACCGAGACTTCCAATGTGCCTGGACCGGCATCCACAGTGTTGAATGCAATTTTTCTCTCCTCCCCAATTGCTAGTTGAATTGGTTGGTCACAAAGTGGATCGTCATTTGTACTGGTACTGCAATGTGCATCCCATCCTCCGATAACTCTCAACTTAGATCCATCTACAACACGAGGATGGAATGGAGAACCCGGAATGTCCATACCAGCCCATGTTACCCTCACATCAAAAACGCCCACCTCAGTTGGAACATAAGTAGCTTGAAAGTGTCCGGAATCCTTTTCTCCAGAAACACGTTTCACCTCACATTTGGCAACAGATTCTGGTCCTTCAACCGTTATAGATGGAATACCTGGCAGACCAGGCCCAAATATTTGGAAAATTGCTGGAATACCAACGTGCGCATAATTTAGTCCTGCACCGTCTGCTTTAGCTGCTCCTGCTTCTTCAGCCTGTATGACTATGGGGCAACCTGGAACTGGTTCACCTCCGTAGTTCAACATGATTTTGTATTTTCCAGGACGTTTTGGCGTAAATTTTAGTACATTCTCTCCATGCTTGTCATCGCTGTATGGAAACATTGGTTTAGGAAGCCCTTCCGGTCCAGTGACATCGCTTTCCAACAGAGCATCACCCGCTTGGGAAACATCCACAGGTAATATAATGGATTGCCCCACAGTCAACGCAGTAGGAATCGATCCAATAAGTACTTTTTGTGGATCATACACATGACACAAAAATGGTGAGTTTTTGACCATTTTACTCCTGTGATAAACAGCAACTTCATGTGCTCCGGGACTATTGGGGGTGAACTCTGCGCGCAGGTTCCCATCACGCTGCTGATAACAGCGCACTGGAACTGCAACTCCTCCTGGACCACTAACAACAACATCAAAATCTCTTCCAGAGGACCCCTTTGTTAAAATAGTGAATCCTGCAGAACGACTGCATCTTGCCAAATACAGACCAGCCCCTGATGCCACAGTGTCCTTTGCATGAAGACCACTGTCAGTCACAATTACATCGAATGGACATCCTTTCGCATTAAAGCCATGACACAACACGTGAACTCTATGTGTCAATGGAAGAACTGGCTTAAAGCTCACCAGAAATATTCCATTTCCCAGGTTTCTTCTGTTGCAGCGAACATCACCCAAACCAGTTTTGATTTTAACATCAATCGCATCATCAGATTCCAAGTCCAATCCTGATCTTGAAATGTCAACTTTAAACGAATAATCTTGCGCCAACACTGCAGTTTCTGTTTTTTCTCGTATACGAACAAGCAGTGGATCAAACACTCTTGCTTTTAATGGTTGTTGAAGAAGCAATGCTTTGGAACCCTCGCTTACTGCAATTTCATATATGCCCACTCTATCTGGAGTAAATTCTGCTCTCATGTAGCCAGACTGGAGGGCTCTTGTGCGTACTCTAATTGTGTTTGTTCCATCCGGTCCTATTACACTAACATCTGGGTTTTCTGGTCCCCTCTTTTCCAAATCGATGAACGCCGTTGTTCCAGCAATAACTGCTTCTAATCCAGAGATAACGATACCTTGCTGGACCATTGAGCTGTCACTAATACTTTCTAATTCCAGCCCAGAGACTCCATTAATCGTTGAATACGATTCTTCTATGGCACATTCGAATGGAGAGCCGGGCACATCAACATCATTAAAAGTTATGTTTACAAAGTGTGTTGTTGCCTCTTGTGGAACAAAGGTAACGTCGTAAAGACCTCTACTTCTGGCTGTCACTTCAGCTCGTAAAGATTGCTTTCCAGTGGTTACCACAAGCTCCAGTGTTCCTTCACCTGCTGCTGACGCATCCACTGTAAAAGTAATTGGTTCTCCAACGTGTCCATCTTTGAGGCCAGCAATTTTCACTCTTCCAGCATTATAAACATTACAACTGAATGGACTCCCAGCAACGGGTTCCCCATCCAAATTGATTGATATAGAGTGGGGACCCACTTCGGTTGGGGTGAAAGTAGCTTGAATCTTTTCCGGTAGGGAGCCAGTTAAATTTATCGGCAAATGAATTGCAGAGGGGCTAAGCACTAGAACATTACACGATGAAACCTCGGCGCCTGTTACAATCATAAAAAAGAAAATAACAAGTGATAAAAAAGTTTATTATTTGGGTCAAACTGACTGTAAAAAGTAAGTCAATAAAATGGCACCACAATCTCACCTTGCGGATCAATAGTGATCGTTGCAGGTTGGTTTGCAGCAGCAGACTTGAGAGCACTTCCTGACACCAAAACTTTTTCTGTGTCTGTAACTTTGCATGTAAAAGGAGACAAAGGTACGGCTTCTCCATTGAATCTTACTGAAATCATGTGCGGAGCTGCTTCCTGTGGTCTAAAGTTTACTCGAAATTTTGCATTTCCTTCAGCTTGTACATAGTTGGGAACATTACGCCCACCCACGGATACAATTATTTCAAGATTCCCGGCACCACCACCAGACGCATCAATCGCAAAGTAAACAGGTTTTCCACGAAATCCTGGGCTAATGTCTGTCACACGAACCTTGCTCGCGTCGTATGCTTTCACCAAGAATGGGCTTCCTGGTACGGCAACACCACCCAACGAAACATCCACTGTGTGATCACCTAAACATATTCCATATGCAACATAGACAAAATTTAGATATCCACACGTAAATACATTCCCCATTCAATTAAACATGAAAACAATAAAAAGTAATGGCCACCCTGTGTGTAATTAACTCACCTACGTCAACAGGAACATACTCTACAAGGTAACGATTTTCCGATGGCATTTGAATGGAAGAATGCACAATTTTCTTGAGTGGCCCAGTGATCTTAACTTCCGGTGTTCCTAAGCTAACTTCAGGCTCGATCATAAAAGTTGCTCTACGTCCAACTGGAATTTTTTCTAGTCCCTCTCCAGAAATGTTGACTTTTGAAGCGTCAACAACTTCGCACTTGAATGGACTCCCTACAGAATAGTAGTTATGTAATAGATGCAGTGTTAATAGATGTGTATAAACGCGTAACGTTACATTATGCGCACTAACACTTGACGTCATCAAAAGAACAAAATATACATTCTTTATTTCTTGTTTTTACCTGGAATATCTTCTGAATTAAACCTCAATTCTATCATATGTGGTTTGGCTTCTTTTGGAGTGAAGGATATGGCATATGTATGACTTCCCTGAGCTTGAGCTGAAGTTGGAACTTGGCCTCCATTGACAGTTACTTCCAAGTTACCCGGTCCTGCTTTTGATGTTTCCACTGCAAATATACAAATTGTAAAAAATTATTACGGCTTATCCTCACTTAACTTAATTTCAAGGTTTATGAATATCCAAAATAGACAAATATCCTTACCCAAGAAAGTTACAGACTTTCCAACAATCCCTCTCTCTGTATCTCTGACCTTGATTGCACCCACATCATAAACTTTACAGGAAAATGGCGAGCCTAAAGTAATCATAATATCTTATTAATACCACTGCTTTGAAATAAAATACTGGTTTTCTTATCGAAATATTTCTATAACTTTATATGTAAATATACCTGGTACAGGAGTTCCCTTAAGTAAAACAGAAATACGATGTTCTCCGGGTATTCTTGGGGTGAACTCAACACCAAACGTGTTCTTGGCTTTTTCTAACACCTGAGCTGGAACCGGTGCCGATCCAGGTCCTAAAGTGTGTGTTAAAATAATAAGTCCAAAAACATTGTCATAAAGTCGTTATACAGTCAGTCATCATTTTAGCACGCTTTGTACTCTCAAAAATATAGACAAAGAGTGCAGTCAATTCCTGGACGGTTAGTTTGTAGGGTTTAAGTTCTCTACGTTTTTGGGGTCATGTGAGACATTAACTTTGCCAATGTAAGGATAACTTTCGTCACATGTTTATGTATTTTGAATAAAAAAAATTATTCGTTCCAAGATTTTAAGAAGATTAAACACTCCAAGATTTTAGGTGCATATTTTTTATTAGTCTTTAGAACTGAATATTATAACACATTTTTT
>JAQFZG010004060.1:0-12419 GCA_034695465.1 Entomobrya nicoleti | reverse complement strand
TAAGTAAATATCGCTTTTAGTAAATAGCAAATAAAATTCTAAAAATATCTCCATTGTTTTCGTGTTTACTTTATTTACAAAAGTTTATTCTGAATTAAAACGCACGATACTCAAAAGAATATTTTTCTGTCAACAATTGAGATGCTGTTTTTCAAATCTCTGGTCATTCAGAAATGTATTCCTGTTAAATTAAACAGTACTGAATTTATTATAAAACAGTTGGAATAGCAGCAATGAGTGCTAATTAAAAAATATATTCAATTTTTTTCTCAGCTATATTTTCCGCAGGTATCTGCTCACTATTAAAAATCCATTTGATATAAAATATAATTTGAAACTGAAATCGATTTTAAGCTGGTTAGGTAAGAGGCTTTTAACTACTTGTCTCTGATAGGCTACAAGAACAATTTTAGTTAATGACCACCCGATATAATCGTGGCTCACGTGTAAGTCTTTTACTTTATTTACCATGTCGGGAAAAGAATATCGATTCTTTTATATCATATGTAATACATCACTGGTCAAGAGTGGTCTTATACAGAGCATATCAAGAAATTGTTGTGTGCTACGCTGATAATTTTCTGTATCTAAAGAGTACAAATCTTATTTTAAAAAATGATGAAAGTAAAATGAAATTTGTCTGTCTTTACATAAAGAGTAAGTTTCGTATAAAGCTTGGAGAATAAAATGCTGTATATTAAAACGTTATCAGCTCTCAAAACTACTAATTTTAATTCAAAAATTAACACATTGTTTCAGATAATGACTATATATGAGTCGGTAGAAAATATCAATGTAATTACACTAGTTCTGCATTAATGGTTAGATTATCATTTCAAACTGATAAAAATTATTGTAGACGACGATCATTGGATATAAAGTTAAGTACAAAGATTCGCCACGATATGCAAAGATGTAATGCAAAGGCAGTTCACTAAAAGTTAAGCAATGCCCTAAAATAGACTTGAGATTCCATTGTGTAGATTTTGCAACGCAGTTTTTCATAATATTATGTCATACAAATCAACCGATTTATATTTTTTGTGTTTAGTAGCAATTCCTTGCGCTATAATAAGTTTTTTTTATTGTTGCTTAGCATTTACAAGCTGATTTCAGGGTGTTGATATTCATTGCCTAATACATCAACAAACATCAACTTTTTAACTAAATTTAAAAGTTCATTCTTTTACCCTAAATGTGTAACAACATATCTGAATAAATTACAAAAAAATTGTTTTGACATACCTATAAACTTTATAACACCAAGTGAACAATTTTAGTATAATTCTCTTTACAATTTTTACAATTAGTTTCCTCACTTCAACCATGTAGACTATAAAACCAATAGCCCAACCAGAAAATAAAACAAGAAAATTAACCAATATACTTCATTTCATGGTTGGTGCTTCATGTTGCTTAGGTTGATAAACTGGGATGTTGCCCCAGTTTGAATAGAACTCATTCCACCATTCGAGTAAAGCAGACTGTTGAATACCACGTAGTCGCATGGATATATAATGCGGTACATAGCCAGTTAGCACTGCACACACATAAAAATCTGAGTACGACTCTTTACCTATGCTAATTGGAAGTTTATTGTTCTGCTTAAAGACATGTCTGGCATACGACTTGCATTTGTACTGGGACAAGATCATTGCAGTTCGATTACAATACGCAAGTTCATTCTTCATTACATTTTCCTCCAATTCAAAGAACCAATTTGTCGCAACTACATCAAACATTGCTTTTATTGAAAAGTCTAAACGATGTCCAATCCTCGCGTAATCTATTCGAACCAGAGGACCAAGTACCCTAACAAAATGACTTATAAGTGATGGTATTTTCGGATGAAGTGAGCTTTCCTGAGCCAATTGAATTTGCAAGTTTGATAAATTTTGCTCTGAAATTGCATATGCCCAAGGTAATTTAATTTTGAATTCGCCCTTAATCATGTCAACTGGTAAATGAAACGTTTCCTTAATCTCTGATAAGGAACTTAAACTTTTGATTGTAGCATCGTGTTTGCCAAAAGCATATCTCACATGTTTTTCGGGAATACGATATTCCTAAACATTTGGTTGGTTGTATTCACCCGGCGTAATAAAATGGTGAAAAGTTACTGATCTCGAATAAAGAGAAAAATTGGCTGGTTTCAATTGATTAAAGGTTTCATCGAGTAGTGCTTCCCGGGGCAAAATCATGTTTAAAATGTTGTATTTTTGTAGCCATTACTAAGCACGGTTCCAAGCAACAAAAAGCTTCCAATTATCCAACGAAGCCGCGAAATCTAAGTTATAGATGCTAGAAACGGGTACCCTTGCTCCAACAATACCTTAATAATTGACAGCAGATGTCGTGAATGCGTTACAGGTTGCCAAAGTAGCCCGAACGCATAACTTAATGCTATAACTGTTCCCAAAATAATAATCCAACTTGACAAATTGTACGTGTTTAGTAGCTCAATAAACGCATATTGTGAAATTCTTCTTTCTCCGCACGTGACAAACATTAGGTTTCCGAGAGTTAACAGAAAGTCCAGTCTGAAATGGAGCAAGTGGGACTCCTCGTGCATTCCATGCTATGTAGTAATTACCCAGATATTCACCTTTGTCAATCTTTACAAATTTTCCATTAGCACATTTTGTGTTACCGTGGAAACGTTTAGCGTACGAATAATTTCCCATGATGCTCTGAAGCACATGGGCAACTGCATGAAATGCACGCTCCAGGTCGTCATCTGGAGCGTATCTTAATGGCCAATGATCTTGGTTTACGATACCAATTTTTACACATGGCCATATGTCGATGCACTCCAGATGTCAGTTTTCTTTTTATTGTATAAGCCATTGGGTTACCCCAAAATAAGGATGTTCCTGAAGTATCGTATGCAACATCGATTATTTCAGAAGTACTGAGGGGATTCCAAGCAGCCGAAATGTATGGTATTTTAATGTTAGAAGATCTTCCAAGATTAATAACAAGAATTTCGGTTGTTTTCCCAACTTTTCTGAATATGTCGCCCCGAGATTTTAGCTGAATTGTGACAATCATCGAAGCAAATACATGCTGAACCAAATATTTGTAATACTCGTTGGCTGAAGTGAAAACAATGTTATCACCTCTCCACTTGCTTATAAATGGTTGCGTTTCATTTTCCCATTGAGTATCATAATTTACTAGAACAGTCATTGGATAGACGTTTTTAATAAACAGATTTGCCTCGCGATATGCAAGAAATTCGGGCATCGGTGGCTGTACTTCTTGTAAAGGAATATTTTCAAATAGCCTTAAGTGTACTTCACAGTTCCATGGTTTTGAATTGAAAACAAAGTCATTGAAGTAAACATCAATACAGCAAAAATCTAAAAAATAAATTTGAGTTGTGGCAAGTATCCCAGATTGTGTTTTTGGTGACATTTTGTTGACAAGGATTTATTTCTCTAGCAAACCACACATATTCCGGGAATCGATCAGCTATTTTTCCTTCTAACGGGAATTGCCACAGAACTCCTAAAACAGGACTTCGAAGTAACACTGGGTCTTTAAGCTTCACTTACGAGGGATGATATTCAACCTATAAGTTTTGATCGGCTATATATTTTGGCCATAGTTAGGTATTAGTATAAGATAATTTTTCCCCAAACCATTCGTCTCCATGGCCACCTATCGAGTTTTAAGACAATTTTAAAGTTTCTACCTTAATTGAGACAACTACTTTGCTGGTTCGTTTTTAAGCTATAACGGTAACTATATAAAACCAAAGTCCTTATTTTTGCACAAATAAGATACAAAAATAGTAATTTATTACATCTCAATTTGCACAAATTAGAAGTTTGCATATTTGTTTACTAACGAGCGTAGATAAATAGATCACCCAGTTGGCCAAATGATATAAATAAGCATGTTTTACAATTATAACCACCTTATTAAAATCTCGAAAGAATATTGAAAAATGTATAAAGTTTTACTTTGCTTCATAGTAATAATGCACAGCTAAATTATACAGACATTCGTTTGACCTCTTTTTAAATCTGAAATTTGCCAGGTTGACAAATTTTGCAGTAATTTTTATCTTAACTTTGCATCAAACACGACTTCGTCGATGCTTTGAAGTTGAACAAAGTCTGTTCCCACTATTGTACTGTAAATAGCGTTATAAAAGAACACCATTCGTAATGCTGCAAGGTTTATCATGATGAGAATTAGATGCTGGTGTATCAAATGATTTTCAATGCCAACTATAATTTTCAAATCAGGTTTAATCGCGTTTACTAGTGAAATGATATGTACAATATTGAGATTGAAACAAAATTGATATCGATTCATCATTAGTTGCTGGAGAAAGCAATCAAATATTTTATGGTGTTACTTGCATGTCTAGCTTAAACTATTAATGCATGCAGGATCATTTGCTCTATGTAAATCTGTTTCTTCAGTCATATAATAAAATGGTTAAAACGGAAATAAATTATTGATTAGTGTGTCCCTAAATCTACATTTGAAATACTGGGCTAATACATGCATTAAGTTAAGGCATCTATATTCATTTAATGTGGGAAGGTATAATTATCAGAAATGATATGCCAAAATAGAAAATATTAACTGGGAATATTAATTTTATTTCTTAGTATGCTAAAATTAGCAGTAAAGATTAACTTTATTACTTTTTATTATTGTCACTTAAATATAAAAACACTTCAAACTGTGTAAGTATAACTACAACCAAAACATATTTCTTAGATGCCTAATAACTTTATGGTATAAACTGAACAATAATACACTAATTTTTATTACAGTTTTTACTATTGCATCCCTTGCTTCATTAAGAAACACCACGAAAGCTATAACCAAACCAGCGATTAAAACTAGAAAAATAACCAATATACTTCCTTGCATGTTTGGCGCTTCGTGTTGCTTACTTTTATAAATTGGAATATTTCCGGAGTTTGCAATAAAGTCATTCCACCATTCAAGTATGGCAGACTGTTGAATGCCACGTAGCCTCAAAATCATATACGGAGGTACAAAACCGATTAGCACAGCGTACACCTGAAAATCAGAGTACGACTCTTTGCTAATACTTATTTGAAGTTTACTGTTCTGCTTGAGGACATGTCTCGCAAATGACTTACATTTGTATTGGGGAAGGACTACTGCAGTTCGATTACATCTGAAAAGTTCGTTTCTCAAAACGTTTTCCTCCAATTCAAAAAACCATCTTGCTGCCACATCATCAAATAGCATTTTGATCAAATAGTCCAAACGATATCCTATTCCTCTGTAATTGATTCGAAACAAGGGTCCAAGAACCTCCACAAAGTGACCAATAAGTGATGGTACTCTGGGATGCAGTGAGCTTGCTTTGGCCAAACGGATCTGTAAGGTGGTCAGATTTCGCTCGCTTAAAGCATATTCCCATGGTAACCTTATTTTGAACACGCCATTTATCATGTCAAATGGCAATCGAAACGTTTGCTTTATTTCTGACAACACACTAAATTGCTTTAAAGGAAAGGCGTGTTTACCATAAAAATATTTGACAAACTTTTCCGGGTGTCGATATTCCCAAACTTTTTTCTCGTTGTAATCCTTCCAAGTCATAAAATGATCAAAAGATATTGACCTTGAATAAACTGAAATTTTATCCCGTTTTAGTTCATTGAAATACTCATACAGTAGTGCTTGTCGTGGTAAAATCATATTTAAAACGTTATTGCTTTTGTAGCCATTGCTTATCACTATTCCACCCAATAAAACACTTCCAATAACCCATCTAACCCGAGAAATTTGAATAACAGAGGCTTGAAACGAGTACCCTTGCTCTAACAAGACATTAATAACTGACAGCATATGTCGTGAATATGATACAGGTATCCAAAGCACATTTAATGCATAATTTAAGGTAAGCATTGTTCCCAAAATGAGCACCCAAGTTGGCAAATCGTAAACGTTTAAAAGTTCTCCAAACGCGAATTGAGATCTTCCTCTTGTACCACAAGCAACAAATTTAAGATTGACAAGTGTAATTTTCAAGGAAAGCCCAGTCTGAAAAGAGGGAACCGGTAGCCCTTTAACGTTCCACCCTATATTGTAAGAACGAAGGTATTCTCCAGTGTCACCCTTCATAAGTTTTCCATTTACACATTTTGTGTTTCCTTCTAAAGTTTTTGCATATGAGTAGTTGCCCATTATGCTTTGAAGCACATGTGCAACGGCATGGAATATACGTTCCAGGTCATCATCTCTGAATGGCTTAATGGCAAATGATTTTGGATTACGGTACCAGTTTTCACACATAGCCATATGCCGATGTACTCCAGATTCCAACTTGCTATTCATATCAGTGAACATTGGGTTACCCCAAAATAACAATGTCTTTGCAGATCCATATGACGTATCTGTTATCTGGGACAACGTTAGTTGACGCCAAGCAGCGGGATCGAATGAAGTTTTAGTTTGAATATAGATTGCGAGTTTAATAATAATGTAGACGCGAGTTATTTCCGCATATTCCTTGACTTTTTGTTTATTATTGTTAATCTGAACTGGGACGGTCATCAAAACAAATACACGTTGACTCAAATACTGATTCGAATCTAAGCAGAGAGCACAGGGAGCATTAAGAACCTTCCATCTGCGTATAAATGGTTGCACTATATTTTCCCATTGGTCAGCAAAATTTACCATCACAGTTATTGGATGCACGTGCTTAAGGAAGAGATTTTCTCCTCGATATCCAAAGATGTCAGGAAAAAATGGTTGGAGTTTTTTCAGCGGAACATTTTCAAATAGTCTAAGGTTTAACTCACAGTTCCATGGCTTTGATTTTGAAACGAAGTTATTGAAATATACATCGAGACAGTTAAAATCTACAAACAATTTTGAGCGATTGCAAATATCCCAGTTTGTGCTGAAGGTCCCGTTTGATTTCACTAGACTAATATCTCGAGCAAACCAAACCACTTTTTTGGAGGGTTTTACATTTGTTCCGTTTAACAGTCGGAATTTCCACAACATTCCTAAAAGGGGGTTTCGTAGTATTACTGGATGTTCAAACATTACCAAGTCAACGTTTTCGAAATTGATGGTTTCTATAAGACAGTTTTGCGACGTAAATGGTTTAAGGTTTTCATAACTATTTTGTATTGTTGGAAACTCTATTATCCGTTTTGCAATAAAGTCGCGTAATAAGTTATGTTGTCTTTTGCTCAAATAACTGGAGTTGAGTACGTTCTCAATTCTTTGAAGTTGGACAAATGTTGTATCAACCACTGTTGGTAAAATTGCGTCGCAAAAAAACAGGATGGTGAGTATTATCAGGTTTTTCATGATTAAAATTAGTGTGTTGGAATGTTTTTACAAATTTTTGATTCTGAATTAAACGTCACTAAGCACAAAAACTAAGCTTATATTCTTTTGTTAATACAGATACTACTTTTCAATCCTGTGCTTTTTGTAAAATTTAGGAGAAGTGAATACATCACAACGCCTGGAAAGGCAATGCTAAGTTTTAATTAATATACTCGTTGAAATGTGTCTCATATATTTTGCTCACGACGCCACTAACTTGTAAAAAGCTATTTGAAATAAAATTATATTCAACACTGAAATCGACCCAAAATTGGTTAGCTATGAGACTTTTAACTACTTTTTTTGATTGCCTACATGAACAATTTATTTTAATGGCCACACTATATAATCGTGGTTTGCGTGCCTGTCTTCTGTTGCATGTTGTATCTAACATGCAGGAACTAGAATATTGATTGTCATATTTCACACATATCTTATACAATATATGGTCTGGTCTTGTACCATGCATGGCATACCAAAAAATTGTAGTGTATTAAACTGATGGTAAACGGTAAAAGTTTTCACACAAAGCCATATGGCGATGTACTCCAGATGTCAGTTTGCTTTTAATTGTATAAGGCATTGGGTTATCCCAAAACAACGATGTTTTTGAAGTATCGTATGAAGGATCTGTTATTTCGGAAATACCGAGGTGATACCAAGCCACCTGATTGTATGCTATTTTAATGTTAGAATATTTTCCAAGATTAATAATATAAATTTGAGTTATTTCCCCAACTTTTCTGAATATGTCACACTGAGATTCTTGCTGAACTGTGACAATCATCGAAATAAATACATGCTGGCTCAAGTATTTATTATACTCCTTGGCTGAAGTGAAAACAATGTTATCACCTCTCCACTTGCTTATAAATGGTTGCGTTACATTTTCCCATTGAGTATCATAATTTATTAGAACAGTCATTGGATAGACGTTTTTAATAAACATATGTGCCTCGCGATATGCAAGAAATTCGGTCATCGGTGGCTGTACTTCTTCTAAAGGAATATTTTCAAATATTCGTAAGTGTACTTTACAATTCCATGGTTTTGAATTTAAAACAAAGTCATTGAAGTATATATCAAGACAGCTAAAATCTATAAACAGTTTTGTGTTTTGGCAAACATCCCAGATTGTATCTTTGGTGACATTTTGTTGCCAAGGTTTTATTTCTCTAGCAAACCACACATATTCCGGGAATCTATCAGCTATTTATCCTTCTAACGGGAATTTCCACAGAACTCCTAAAACAGGACTTCGAAGTAACACTGGGTCTTCAAGCTTCACCAAGTCAATGTTTTCGAAAATGATTAGTTCTTTTAAACAGTTTTGTTCCGAAAATGGTTTAAGATTTGAGTTAAGATTTTGTATTGTTGGAAATCCATGTAAACGTTTTAAAATAAATGTGCTTATGAATCCGCGGTAATAATTGTGCAAATTTTCCCAGTTCAGGACATCGTCTATGCTTTGAAGTTGTACAAAGTCTGTTCCCACTAGTGTATGGTAAATCGCGTTCAAAAGGAACATCACCATTAATTTTGCAATATTCGTCATGATCAAAAGTGGTATTTTGTCTAAAAGTCAACGAGCTAGATTCGTAATGCAAAGACGCCAGGTATACTTCAATATTTTTCCGGTGTGTTAGATGATTTCATATGCCAACTATCATTTTCAAATGAGGTGTAATCGTGTTAACTATTGAATTGCTACGTACAGGACTGAGACTAAAATAAAATTGGTATCGATCAAAATTTGGTCCCTGAAGAAAGCAATTAAATATTTTGTTGGATTAGTTGCATGTCTGGCTTGAACAATTATTGAAGACAAGACCTTTGGTTTTATGTAAAATGTTTTTTAACCATATGTTACAATGATTGATCGATAAGAGAAATAAAGCATTGTTTCTTTGTCCCTAAAACTACGTTCCAACAAATCAATTATTTGGAAAACTTGGCTGAATACATAGATTAAGTTAAGGCATCTGTATTCATTTAATGTGGTTATAGCATGTTTAAACTATACTGCATTATAGGTGTTTTGACGTTCACTTCCGATAAGTTATAAAACTTTTATGTCGTATGTTTTAGTTGTGGTAAAAAATATTTTGTGTGTATGGTGTTGGATCATTTGAGAGTTAGGTCAATTAGTAACGAAATGCATGAAAAAAACTATGACTGCCTTGATCTCAGTTTAAAAAAAGTTTCAATAATATCCATGTAACTTAGAAAACAAAACTAAATATGGCTTAGTAGCGCCTACGAAAAGTTCTGAGGAATTTGATTAAAAGATAAAGAATTTAGGATGCCAATAAATTCTCATGGTTAAAAAGTATAACTTTTAAAACTGTAACATGTGCGATTTTATTTATTTTACGGTTATAATTATACATGCATACTTCATTTAAAGCTGTATACACAATTTACAGTACACTTTAATTTTATATGCAATTTAAGAAAACAAATAATTAAATGAGTAATAAATTGATATAAACTTGTTAACAGTTCATTGAACTACCTGGCAAATCTACCCAATGCTTTAAATAGTTTTTGAGTCATTCATGAACTGTTTTAATATTTAATAAAAGCTGTGTATTTTCGATAACCAATACTCCAAAAATTCTAGCCGGAGGCACATTATCATTTTGAATTTTTATTTTCCCCTGGTCAAAAGCAATACTTGCACACTTAAATTCGCAGATAGATCGAGACATCTTAAAGCTGTCAGCTCTTCGAGAAAGTTACAGTCACCAAACCCAATCCTTATTTTGTCGCAAGATTTAAAAAACTTACGACTCCAAATTCGGTCATATCTGTTTTGATGATTTAACCTTTTTACATTGGCAAGCACTTTCTTTGACATGGTATAAGTCTGTACCATTCCTCCAAGTACAAATAATACAAAGCAATACTATTCACTAATGCTGCAATTATTGCAACTAATACAATGGAATTGAAACCTGTGATACTAGAATTACCTACATTTACAATAAGAACCAAAGTTATTGAAGCGATGATTATATTTCCACCAACAATAACAGCTAAGCAATTTTGCTGAACTTTGTTCAACAAAGTGTTAAATATTTGAAACTCTCTGTATATCAATGAATCTTGGTGTATATCTGGAGAATTTTTAAATACTGTCAAAAAGTATTTAATTCTCTCCTTGAAAATTATGACCGATATTATATGAACTACAACGCTATAAAATAGCACCACATTGATACCAAAGCAAAGTATGTAGATGTTCACAAACGATATTGTAATTTTTGAAATTAGGTTCAATAACGTTTGAAGTACACTAAATGCAATAGAGTTCTTACAGCTACACTCATGAATTAGAAAGTAACCAATTAAAGATGGCTTGCACGGGTTATTCCAGTGAAACCCTAAAACAAAGAAGGGTGGAAATATAGCACACGAATATACTACAACTGGTATGAAGAGCAAAATCAGTGTGTCGAATAATGAGTTCTTGATTGTTGCTGATTTGTTGGAAGTTGTTTTGAATTTGGGATTAAATTCGAAAATGTTATTGAGAAAAACTAATAATTCTTGTTGCTTATTGCGACAAATGATAAGGTAACAAGTTGATGATAAGTTGATAAGGAACACGAGCCAAGCTAGTATTTGATCCGACGCTTTAATTGTTTTTGAAGACGAGTGGGTGAAACAACTACGGAAACACTGTACTGACAGTATACATGTTAAAATTAAATGCTGTACACGTTTAAATTTAAGATGTGCTTGTTCACGTAAGCTTTTTGGTGAAAACGTAACTTGTTCTGAAGTTTGTGCGTCTGTTAGTAGTTTTACTGGGGTACAACCAAACTTCTCTACGAATCTTGTGGTCATGCAAACTAGATACGCTTTGTTGAAAAACTTAGATGGTATAGTTATTGAAGCCATTGCACAATGGTGTTGTAAAATGTATGGAATAATTTTGCTTTATGTGAACAATAGAAATGAAAACGTTCAATTTTGTTAATTTTAAGTATCCACGAAACTAAAAATATGATACTTGCAAAGGTTAAAATAGATTTTGGAACTAGCCGCTGTTTGATGTAAACTCAGCACAACTACGAAGGTAAATGGTTTTCCGAAATGAAAAAACCTTTTCAAACGTTTGAATTTTGTTTTTTGGTTTATGAATATTACTTTAACCATGTTATTAGTTTTTCAAATATTAGTTTTGAGATATGTATGTCAAATGTTCAATATTACCTATCGTTTTACGATTAATGATAAATTTTCGGAACATGTTTATACTAAATGTATTATTTGTATAAGCAGGTATCGACATTATCCATAATTTACTAACATATTTACTGGTTCAGATGAAATCTTAGGTTTAATCCGGCTGGTGCCAGACACATTTGATTAAAAATTAACTTATTTTGGCATTTTCAAAGAACGCAGTGCTGAACTTTATGAGAAATATCTATTTTTCTTTAAAAATATCAGGTTTTCTTTTGTAAATATTCCAGGCAACTGTCATGTCACAGCTAAGTTAAACAAAACCATTTTATAGGTTCTTTACAAAATATTCGCATAAGGAATATATGTTCCTTGTGTAAATTTATTTTAAGCGATTGGCATTTGCAATGTCTTAAAACTATCAATTTTTAATTCATTTATAATACTATAAAATTTACTTACTTGTAATAATATATTTTTGTGATAGCTTCTCTTTGAGTTTGAGTTTCTAGGATATTTGTTTTGCTTGTTTAATTGTATAAATAAAAACACATTTTTACTAACAATTAAAATTTCAAATAGCAATTTATTTGTCAAGCTACAAAGTCGAGTGTCAATCTCAAGTAAGCTTTCAGACATTGCTACTCTATAAATTTGCATATTTGATGTGAAATATTGTTAAGATATAATTACTGATCACGAAATCCAAATCTGAAATGCCTATTAAGTTTTGAAATATATAGATAATGTATGGATTATTATCAATCGTGACAAGATAGTGATAGTCGGATAAGCACTGCCTTCCATTGTGTTAAAACTTGACAACCACAAGGTATCCAATGAAACTCAAGCTTGTGGGGGGGGGTTTCCGGGGA
>JAQFZG010004059.1:0-12419 GCA_034695465.1 Entomobrya nicoleti | reverse complement strand
ATTGAATTTTTGGATTTTCCAAAGATTACTGCACAAAATGAGCTCATGAAAATTGAGCACAAATTCGGCCAACTCCACATTGTCAGCTGTGGGTCTCGAGGAATAGAGCCTATTTCTTTTTTACATTTAGTAACTGTATTTGAAATAAGGGTATGGGTACTGGTACTTTTATTCGGAATATTCGTGACTGCTTTTGGGAAACATATATTAGGAATACCGGTTTCTTCCAGCTTTCTAAGCTATTTCAAAGTAGTGGTTGAACAAGGAGGTCCATTCTCTGAAAAAAATCGATTTGTGAACAAGCTAAGATTTGTTGTTTGTAGTGCACTTCTCGCAGGTTTAGTACTAAGCAGTGCATTCAAAAGCGAAAATGTTTACAAAATAGTCACACCAAGACAACATATTTTGTTTGAAAATTTTAATGAACTTCTACAAGACAATTTTAAAATTTATAGCAGAATTTTATCATTCGACTATAGATTTAAACCAAATCATTGGTTGTCATTTACTGAGTCAACTAATCATACTTTTAGTACAACCTATAAGCAAAAATGGGTTGTATCCGCACAAACTGAAGTTGAACGATTAATATGGGATAGTAATCAGGTTTCACGTAATTCTCAAATGCATCCTGAGACATTCAAGATATTCGTGGAACCAATTGATCTATTTGACCCACTAGTAAGGGCAGGAGAAATTAATTCAACATACCTGGGAACGTTTGATTTTACTATTGCAAAAAATGCCATGCAGATAAGATTTTGGACAAAACAGCAAGATTTAATTAATCGCGACATAAACAAGTGCAATAAAACAGCTTGGATTTTGCCAAACTATTTGGCGCAAGATTTATCCAGAAAATTGAAAAGGTCAGGACATCATTCAAAAGTTGGCGAAAAATCGTATACCAAGCCATTTTTATGTATTCGAATAAATGGTTTAATGCCTATATCTTTGTTAAACCAGTACTCCTTGATAACTACTTCTGGAGTGTTGGAATTTTGGTCAAATTTAATAAATAGAACAGATATAAAAATAAGTCATGAAAAATCACCTCCTACAAAACCTAATATGAAAGGGCACTTACAAGTTATTTTTTATATGTTGAGCATTGGCCTTTCAATTGCTTTTGTGGATTTATTTTTTGAGTTAATTGGGAGAACGTTTGGGCAAACTGAGGTCCACTTTCGAGTTTGGTGTTCCATAGTTAAGTATTGTATAATGGAATTGACGTTTAAACGAAGGTATGGATAATGGACATACATGTAAAAAACCTTATAAAAACATAATATTAATTTGAAAATTCAAATGCTGTAAAGTAAAAATCAAACATTTGAGTAGCCCTTAATTGATGCATACTCCTTGAAATGCAATATCAGTGATTGTGTATAAATAAACAATTAAATTAAACATAAAATACACCATTTTTTATTTTAGATGAATTTGAAAGAAAGAGGCATATTCTTTTATTTGGATGTTAAGTATCTTGTATCACCAAGATATACATGAGTCCAATCCGCTTAAACTTATATTTAATTATAACAATAGTTTCCTTGTACGACTATTCTTCCTGATTCATTACGTCAATACTACTTGGTACTGGTATTCCCTTGTCAATCGCTTATTCTATTCGATATACATGAGTTAGGTTGGGCTTATCTTCTTCGCGTATCAGTCTCCATAATAAATACCTCCTTAGTTCTCATAACTCCCTGGTTTGATAAAATTTACTTCCTACTACCCGTGTGAGTAATTCGCAAGAAGCCAAATTGATAAATTGACATAATTACATGAGAACTTACTTATAATTAATAATACTTCCTTGATTCCTTGTATATTGTTTAAGATTATTGTATATAAGGTTTAGATGCACAAACTTTAGTACATAACAAACGCAACTTGAATATAAACTTGTCTCTTTGAATTTGTTTCACTTCCTGACCTGTTTATAAACTCTCTTTTCTAAAAACTATCCCAACTTCCAGTTTATCATCATATATTCCAACCGGTAGGAAACGTCCGGTTAAACGACTATACAGAAAGCTTTGTGGATTCACACAAAAGTTGCTTTTATAATCGAATGGTCTGTCGTGTCTAGAATGTTCGTAAATTACTTTGTTTATTAGGCTAATAATTTAATCAAGTACTTTGCTACCGATATCTTACTAATACATATATCATGATCACATTTATATCTGGCTGAAATCTTGTTTACCAAAATTCCTCACAAGGCAACATTTTTCTCTATTTTTTATGGTTCCCTCAAAATTAGAATATTGTTTTTATAAGCCATAGCTACGCCTTATGATATCAGGTATAATTGTTTTTCGGTTAGATGAAAACTCGCGTGTCAGTTAATTAGTTTTGCGTAAGCTAGTCTTTTTTTCCGCATGCTTAATCGTTCCACATAATAATTTTCGTAGCTTACAAAGTACGGTTAAGAAAGCTATTTTTTACATATATGCTAAGCTAAAGATATCAATCGTTTCCGTTGTTTTTGAACTTTTGCCCTCATTAAGCTAGCCAACACGTAAGCATTCGCTATTTTGACTTGTGAAGAAAACAAGCATAAATTCGTACTGTAAAAATATTGAATAGTGAAGTTCAAAAGTGGTTAGCTCAGTGCAAGACCTACCAAACTAAGGATTTGTTTCACAAGTCAAAAGCAAAAATATATATTAAAAAGCGTAAATTTAGTTTATTTGTTTCATATTTAGAATATTTATCTTAAAAAAGCTACAAGTTCATTAAAATCAGTTTACAGATTTCCTTAGGAAATAAGGTTGAAGTAGTGAAATCTTGGAAAAAGTTAATGCGCTCTCATTTGAACTAGAGCAGACTGCCACAAAAGCCCAACAAAACCTCAAATACAAAATGTTAAGTCGATAAGCAGAATTTTAGAGTAAATTTTATTAAAAAGTTAAAAAAATGAATTTTTTAAAAACAAGTGCAAGATTTAAATCCGGTGTCTTGTTGGTATCGTTACTGAACACTATTTACGGCAGTGAATTCAAATACATGCTTAGCAGCAAAATGATTAAATCATTAACACACGAAGATTTCAATTCCGAAAACCCTTTTATAAAACCAAACGGCGTCAATACTGATCTAATCAATAAATACCTGTCCAATTATAAATTAAAACCCTCATCACAAATCCTATCTAAACATGTTGAAAATTTACACTCAATTCTCCGACAGTTCGGCAACGACAGATGTTTAGTTGCAATAAAAAATTTTGCTGACACTGAAATTCAGACACCGGTACCAATAATTCTCCGCCAGTTCGAGTTGGCTGTTTTGCACAAACTGAATGAACGGTACCCTGATATGAGAACAGAAATTATTTGGAGCCACAAAATGTACTTACCTGTCATAAATGGCAATTACACCGGTGCAGATCCTGTTGAAAGTACGCATAACTGCCACATCTCTGATTTCTTTACACCTTTGTCCACCTTCCATGAAAATAGTGGATACTGCATTGGGTTAAACCCAGATATGTTTTCATGGTTTTCCAAACCTTGGCAATGTGAAGTCCAGCTGGATTTATTTATGCCTGAAAGCATTTTTCTGCTTGGAAAACATACCAATATTTTTCGATTCTGGAAATATTATGATATTTCAAGTAGCATGCCCAAAGTTAATATTTTGGTTGACTTAGCAACGTCTTTAAGAGAATATGAAGCTATTCCTGTACTGAATTGGATGACAAGAAAGAATTCTGATTTTTACGGCGACATGTCAAACAACGAACCAGTAATAAACAGCATGCTATTCAGTTACTTGACCTGCAAAGCAATTAATAATTTAATAGAGTATCGGAAGTGTGAATTTACAAAAATAAGTGTATTTCTCCCATGTACGGAATGCAAAAAAGGCTACTTAAAACGTGAACTTTTTCATAAACCTTTATCCATTGAATACATAACGCTCGTTGAAAACAATTACAAAGACTTGCTCTTTACTGGTTGGTTTACGGCTTCGAGAGAGAAACAATTTGATTTGGCAGTACAAATAAAATATTTTCTGGATTCAGAACAAAACGCGATTAAATCACCACTAAAAAACTTTGGTTGGGTTAAAACCAGATATTTGGATAAAATACAATTGCTTGCATTTGCTTATGCATCTGTGTTTAGGAATCTTCTTGGAAATGTCACTTCCCAAAGGCCAAATACATTAAAACACGACAAGTATGGATATTTTCATCGGGAAGCTGAACTTAAAATTCTTTTCGAGCCTTACAGTGACAACAAACCCACCAAAATAGAATTTAAACTTGGGCAACTCCATTTTCTAAGCTGTGGATCTCGTGGGCTAGAACCCATTTCCTTTTTTCATATTGTAACAGTTTTCGAAGCAGAAATTTGGATATTTCTGCTGATTTTTGTGATTTTGTTAGCTTTTTGGTTCAAACATATCACAGGAAGATTATATCTTGACACTCTAGTTAGCATAGTCAAACTTCTTCTTGAACAAGGGAATCCATTTCCAGAGAACCAAGATTTTGAGAGAGTCTACAAGTTTATTATTTGTGGAACGCTTTTAACAGGAATTATTATCAGCAACGCGTTTAAGAGTGAAAACGTTTACAAAATCGTGACACCTCGACAGGTGATTTCATACCGGGTTGTAGAAGAACTTGTTGAAGATAAGTTTAGAATATTTACCAGAGTTACTAAGTTTACTTATAATCCTTCGAAAAGCGTGTTGTCATATATAGACATCGAGCAACACTCCGTTACAATAATTCATAACAAGTGGAGCATATTTGCAGACACTGAGGCCAAGGACACTTTCGGATATAGTATTGAAGATCCTGTAAAACTAAATATTCGTAAATATTCTCAAGCTCATCCTGATGTTGACAAAGCTTTCATAGAACCTATAGATTTTGCAGACTGGTATTTGCCAAAACCTATTAATCCAACAGCTGCAGCTTCTATCCTGTTCTCAAGGTTTTGGAAAAACCAAAACGAACTTATAACCAAAGATATGCACAGTTGTAATAAAACGGCTTGGATATTGCCCAATTATTTGGCTCAAGATATATCCCGAAATCTACAAAGAGCTGGAAAACACTCAGATGTTGGAACGTCGGTGTATTTGAAGCCATATTTATGTCTACGATTGTCAGGCTTAGTACCGCTTTCATTAAATAATCAGTTTTGGATGATAATGTCGTCGGGGATACTGGAATGGTGGTCAAATTTTATTAATAGAACGGACTTGAATATGGAAAATCATATCATTCCACCAACAAAGCCTAATTTATCGGGTCACATACAAGTGATATTTTTCATCTGGTGTAGCGGCATTGGCTTAGGTTTTACCAGTATTTTTGTAGAGCTAAATGGAAAAAATATTTAAATTTATTGGGGATATTTTTGCGCGTTTTCAATGTAGAAAGAGGTGTTTTTGTAACTTCAGAAATCGACAAGTAGCTGAATCCAGATTTATTCACGTACAAACACGATTTAAGTCTTAAAACGCTCAAACATGTTTCATTATGTAATTTTATAAGAGATAAACTTGTTATACGCTTTACGGCTGATACAGTTTATCATTTGAGAAAACCATACTCACCATTTTTGTGCAATTTCCTAAACATAGATGTCATTGCTTGTTAATATTTATTTAGTTTTAAACAAATAAATATTTTACTTTGCACAAAATTCTTGCATAAATCGATTCTTATGCAACAATATTGAATAAAATTCTTCAAATAAACTTTTATTTTTTACTCAAAATAATATTTCTAATGTTTTGTACAGTTCAAAATTGTATCTGAATTAAAAATCTAGCAAATATTCTTTAGAATGACTAAATATTTTGTATCTTCAAAATATGAATAGGTTTATAATGGGTGCCGATAATATGTCAGAAACGCCTCTTGGAGTCTTACCTTTTGACGAAATATGCTTGTCGACAATAAAATTCTTGTCGAATTTCCACAACATTCGACAATTTCCAATTGTTGAATGTGGTATGTTGTGGTTTACTTGTCAAATTTTCGTTTTTGTAGATTTTTTAAAACATTTCAATGTTCCAAGTTTTCTCAGTTGTCTTTAGATACATAAAAATGACTGGAATCAACTCCAAAACTAAAATACAAGTAGCAAGTAAAATCCCAAAGATCAAAATATAGAACATAACTTGTGTGTCTTTCCATATTTGGCTTCGTGTGTCGAATATAACCATTTGAATGTTGAGATCCGTCGAATTGATGTGGTTGTGCCCCCATTCAAGATTTTCTGAAGGTGTTATTTCCGCAAATCGATTTAGTAACGATAATGGCACTAAACCGGTGAACTGGGATATGAGATCAGATAGATGATTGTGGATAGAAGTAACGACGCCTTGGTATGTAGTAAGGACATATAAAAACATGTCTTTTCATCGTAACTTGTCACGAAATACGAATATTGTCATGTGCGTACACGCACATGATACGACCCTCGCCGAAATGCATCATTACAACTAAAGTATGTATACTGACTGAATAACTGTTTGCTTTTTCCTCTTACCGACCTTGAATCAATAGAGGACGATTCTACAATAAACCAATGAACTGATTACTTTTCCTAGAGAACTCAAGTTGTAGAGTACTTATTATTTCACGGGTGCATCCACTTAAGAAACACCATATTACGGTATCTGTCTATATCCAGGTTATTAACTAAATGATATCCCTTCTAGCAGCAAGCACGATATGCGAAAACCATAATTTATAAATAATTATTATGTGCCAATATTGTAATAAGATGACTTTCTTATATGATATAACTTTAGAAAAGTTTCAAAATGGACCCTAAAATTCTACGCGTTAAGTTGTTATTAACATTTTGGACGACATATTGTGGCAAAAACAATTATGCGAAAAATGAAAAGCAGTTTTCACTTAGAATTATTTGTGATTTATTAAAATGCATGCCTTCAGACAGCGTACATGAATATTAAGGCAGTTTGACTTAAATGAACATGTTTAGTTTAATCACTGCCCAATTTCCTATAATTTTAGACATGGACAATGGACATCACTGGACAAAACTTTTAGACTTTTGACATTAGGAGAACATGACACAGCTTGATAGCATACTGGAGGTAACATGAACACAATGAGAGCTGTTGCAGGGAAGCCCAGCAACGACATTTTTCTTAGAATTAATCAATAGAATTTAAACATTGATTACGTGTAACTTGTGTCACCAGGTTTTGTTCATTTCAGGCATTTTCTTACTTATATGTTAAGACAACGGACATCGAAACCAATAACAGCCCTACTACAAAGGCAAATATGTCAGTCACAATTGCTCTTCTTTATCTATTGTCTTGGTCTTGGGTTTGCTTATATCATTTTATTTGCAGAATTTAATTCGAATAATCATAGTTTATATAAAAATGAATTTGACTTTCAAGCAGTCTAATGTGTATTTTGTTTTATGCACCCGTTTTCCGGTCTTACCAATAATTGTATGAAGTGGGTTTAGATACAACTATTTCATACTATGTTATTCACTTAACTTTACTTCGGTAAACTTGAGGAAACATCTAACAG
This sequence comes from Entomobrya nicoleti, assembly GCA_034695465.1. Lineage (NCBI taxonomy): Eukaryota > Metazoa > Arthropoda > Collembola > Entomobryomorpha > Entomobryidae > Entomobrya > Entomobrya nicoleti. The sequence continues at coordinate 4,858 of JAQFZG010004059.1, read as the reverse complement.
GATAGAAATAAATAAAGCCTACTTTCATATTTCAGTATTTGCAAAACGAGTGCTCCCATACAGCCACTACTTAATACTAAACTTCGGTAATTCATTTATGCCTAAAAATTCACATCGGCGAAATTCATTTCGGCTTGTACATTTTGAGTCATTTTAATATTTTTGTGTCACTTCAAAAATGGAAATCAGAAGTACTTTGAAAATTTCATAACTTCCCATATTTTATTATATTCTTAAAGGAAAAAATTGTGAGTAGGTTTGCTGTTGCCACTACAAGCTATGATGAAATTAATTACTGATGTTTTATCTAATGTATGATTATGCTATTACGAAGTTTTAGTTAAATAAATTTATTGCACATTTACAGGTATGTTATGACCCATATTTTATATAAGCTCATTCATTACAATAATCAAATCTCGGGTATCACGTTTTGTAAAACGATACTTACACAATGCCCAGGTAAGCTCTTATAAGAAACTTGGTTTTATACTGGATGGAATTGTGGGCTTCATATTCGTCAGACAGGAGTTAAACCATTGTATTCTCTTGTGTGTTAGATTGTTTATCTAACTCACGTTCCATAGGATACTCACATATCGTACACATACAAGTACAATTCCATAGCTTGTCATACTCTATTTTATTCTTAAAGGGAAAAACCATCATAAGTATACTTACTGCTATGAAGAAAATAATTACTTATGTTTTATCTAATGAATTATTATGCGATGTGCGATGCTTCTTATTAATAAGATTTATTAAACATTTACAGGTAGGTTATGAGCGACATTTTATATAAGCTAATTCTTTACAATAATTAAATCTCTGATATCACGTTTTGAACAACGTTGCCTACAAAATTTCTCACGTAAGCTATTTATGAGAATCTTTGTTTTTATACTGGCTGGTATTGTGGGTTTCATACTCGTCAGAGTGGAGTTAAACCTTTCTATTTTCTTGTGTTTGGACAAATTTCCATTCAAAACAATTGGAATCCTGATTTGCTGCAGTAGGCTAATACGTTGAAAAGTTTAGTTTCTAAAGATGATATTCCCAATCTGAAACTTTACACTTGTTCTTGACAATCTTGCATTAACAACTAACTACTTATAAGTACAACACAAAAGTGTGACATCCGAAAAAAAGATATTTGAATGCGGTAGGCTTTCGGCAGTCGTACGTTTTGCATGAATGAAGACAACTATACAAATAAACGATATTATTGAAAATAAAGCCAAATAAAAAGATATCAACAGATAAGATAATAAATTATTAAAGATAAAAAGTTACAAGTTAAAATAATTCGGTAGTGCTTGAAAAATCAAACAATGAATATCCTAATAAGCAAGCCAATAGAATTAGTTTTGTTGGAGTGTGTATTGGTTACCTTGTGTAACAGCCAAAACCAGTACACATTTAATACAGAGTTGTTGGAATTTTATCAATACGATGGAAATACCAGTGAAAGCCAAGAGTACGTTTCAACTGTGGAGAATTTGGATTCAATGCTGAAATATTTTGGTAAAAACAAATGCCTAGTAGCAATAAACAACTACATAGGAACAGAATTCAAAATCTCAGTTCCGGTTCCTGTTATTCTTCGCAGGTTCGATTTAGCGGTAATAAATAAAACAAGCCCCAATTCTGATCATCCAATGGATTACGTTATGTGGACCCCAAAAGAATATCTGTCTAAGCTAAATGGCAACTACCCGATTGGCAACGAATCCGAAACTACTCATAATTGTCATGTATCAGAACTTTTTACACCAATGTCATCTTTGGCTTATAAGCATAGTAATGGATATTGCGTTGGATTAAATCCACTTAAATTTTCATCCTCTTCGAAACCTTGGCTATGTGAAGTTCAAGTAGAATTGTTTATGCCGACAAGATATTTTCTGCATGGGAAGAAAACTCATATATTTCGGTACTGGAACTCTACAATTAAAATGTCAACTACAATGCCAAAAATCAATATTTTGGTGGACACACTGGAAATTATTCAGGACTATGATACTTTTTCTTTGCTTATCTGGATTTCAAGAGATCATGAAGGCAGTTTTGATATTTCTCCTGATTCACCAGACTTTCAACCAGTGACTGATTTCATGTTTTTTGGTTACACCAGCTGCCAAATACCAAACCGTAAAACCAATAAAAACCTTAAATGCCAAATACAAGAGTTAAGCATGATTTTCCCATGTACCGAATGTGAAAACGCGTATTTCGAACGCAAACTGAGTTTTAACAATTTCAACATTGGATACATCAAGTCTCTTGGTGAAATACAAAAGAATCTACTATTTACAGCAAATTTATTTGCTTCCCATGTACACCAATACACCTTTAATGGGCAAATAATACAATTTATGGATACAGAACCAATTGCAATTCAATTGCCTCTGAAAAACTTTCATAGAATCAAATCAAAATTCGCCGACAAAATTCGAATACTGGCTTTCGCATACGCATCCTTGTTTAAAGATCTTCTTGGGAATTTTACATTCTCTAAAAACAAAGTGATAGAAGAAAATAACATTTATATTTTTGATAGGGTGTTCAAAGTAAAAATTGAAGACGATCCTTACTTACAGTATATCAAGATTGATTTTGAATTTGGACAACTTCATGTCGTTAGCTGTGGATCACGGGGAACAGAGCCAATCTCCTTTTTACAAGTAGTCTCTGTGTTTGATAAATGGATATGGATAACATTATTGGCAATTGCAAGTTTAATTGTACTTTGTAGCAAACACCTGATACAACGATCTTTTTCTGCAAGCGCGCTAAGTATTTACAAATTGCTCCTGGAACAAGGAGGTCCGTTTCCGGAAAGTGGTGCAATAGTAGAAAAACTCAAGTACCTCATTTGTGGAACACTCCTTGCTGGGCTTGTGATAAGTAATGCATTTAAAAGTGATAACGTGTATAAAATTGTAACTCCAAGAAAGTTAGTTTCTTATCAAACGATGGATGAGCTTGTTGAAGATGGCTTTGATTTTTTTACTAGAATTACTGATTTTAGATACGAATTTAGGATCTTAGATTTAGGACCTGTTTATATACAAATAAAATCCTGGTTAACCTTATGCTACAAGACATGGTGCATGACTGGGCTAACAGAAGTTGCGTCTATCGTAAATTTCAACCTTACCACAAACAGTGACCTATTGTTCAGGTTTCGAATTCATCCTGACGCAATGAAGGCATTCACAGAACCTGTAGAAAGATCTGAAGATATGAACTGGGGGAATTCAAGTTTATCCTCCTATAGTATTGAGCCTTTCCTTAAAGAGAGTTTCTGGAATGATCAAAACAAGCTGATTGCACAAGATCTGCATAACTGTAGTACAACCGCATGGTTGCTTCCGAAGTATTTAGCTCAAGACATTTCTAGAAATCTAATAAAGTCTGGAAAGCACTCCGATGTAGGTGATACGGCATATACAACGCCATATCTATATCTTATCTTGAAAGGTTTGTTTCCACTATCATTGCTGAACCAGTATTCAAAAATATATGAATCAGGTTTGGTCGAATGGTGGCCAAGTTTTATCAACAAAACATATTTAAGGGCAAAAAACGAGCAGATGCCTCCAGCAAAACCAAACATGAAAGGTCATACACAAGTAATATTTTATATCTTGTGTGCTGGTCTTTCAATAGCGTCTTGTAGTGTTATCGTCGAGTTAAGTGGAATACTTTTTAAATTTATGAAATTTATATACAAACAAATTGTGAAACGTGTCACCAAAATCAAACGATTCCTTTCATTAAATGAAAGGCTAAAAACTTCAGTTTACAGCAATACTTAATACATTCATAGCTTAAATTATAGTAATGATAAAGTTCAACGGGAATATTTGGAAAAATGAAGGGAATCTAGCTAAGGCATATTCATAAAGTTCAAAGCAGTTTGTTTTTAAAAAGAAGAAAAAAACGTGCACGTGTTTTACATTGCATAACTGTAAAAAGAAGTCATTAAAAGCATGGTACTGTCTTTTCAAAAATATAATTTCTTTATGATTTTTTTCTTAATTTTATACAATCATATGTAATATAAATTTGAAACTGGCTTCTGGATTTTTGCAGTCTTGCGGCAACTTCTTACGGTATCATAGTAATTTCAGTTGCTAAAGTTATGTATTTTCAAATGATGTGTTGTATTAGCACATCACACATCTAATCTTCAAAACATTACATATTGAGTGATTGTAAAAAAACTAATTATCGCTATTTGCTAAGTGCTGAAGTACTTATTCCTACATATTTAACGTAAAAGTTTTCTGAATAGATTTTTTATAACAAGGATAATAACAAGTAATAGGAAAAGTAATCTAGTAGTACATACATACTGTTAGGGATAGTGCTAACAGCTAAAAACTTGTTCTCATATTCTGGGAACCTAAAGATCATATTGCGTTGAAAGTGATTGCTCAATGTCTTTTTCGAATTAAAATGTTGAAAAGCCAGCACAAAATGATTGTGATACTTTGCTTCATGTGTTAATATCCACAGCTGCATTATGATATAAACCTAAAGTGTGGACTGTATATGTGAATTCAACTTTAGTTTTACGTTTAATACGCATTTCTGACTGAATTGTCTGGTTTTGGTGGAAAACGCAAAATGTGCCTATTTAAAAATATTTATTATGTTAATTCCGCTCACTCAATAAATGTGGCTAATTTGATGAGCTCATTCATTTATGCTGGTTTGACTGGATATGTTTAAGCTAATATTCATACATGTATTTATATTGTATCCTTTCAACAATTCTAATAAAAGCCATTTATAAATAAATGCTCGTCTAAAAACACCTCGCTTGACCAATAAGAGAACTCAAGGTCTT
>JAQFZG010004058.1:0-12423 GCA_034695465.1 Entomobrya nicoleti | reverse complement strand
AGAGCTTTCGAATGGTATATGATTCATGAGGGCCCGGCTTTGGGCCGGCTTCCATATAAATAGTAATATGGCCCTTTGTGGTAATGTTGTGGAGCTGTTTATATGAATGAATAAAAACTGATATAATTCATTTTATAGATTCATAGATGTCCACAGGACTAAACATGAAAATATGGACCTTATAAATCATTCAAATTAATTTTACAACTGAACCTCTTTTTGATGAACTTACCTGAAAAATCGATCATGTTGTCGTTACAATAATGTATGTTGTTATGATTAAAAGTTCATAATTAATAATAAATATTTTGATGTGTGTGTAGGGAAATTATTTATTCTAATTGTTAATGCAGTAAAGTGAATGCTTATGGAAGACATTAATACTAATAACATCAAAATGCCCCGCAAAAAATTATTTGAATAGAACTACTACAGTGCAAGAAAGGTATTTTACTAGTGGTATACTCAAGAATATTATATTTTCCTAAAAAAACATTGGAACAATTATTCATATAAAAAGATCTTGATACTGCATACATAAATTACATCAATATCTGATTTCATTCCCTCGTAATTTTTACTTAAATTATCTCATTAGTTTAGATATTGGACACATCCCACAAAGCAACCTAATTCCAATTAACATACAAAATATTTGCCACATATAATCTGAATATATTTCTTCTAGGAGTGAATTTTCATGTGTCCGTGAAGAAATTGATTTGTACGAAATGATTCCTGACAGAGACAACAATTGTACGGCGTTTCACGAGTATGAGTTTGTATGTGGACTTCAAGCTTATTCTTTTCATAGAACCCCTTGTCACATAAAACACACTGATAGCGTTTTAGTTTAAAATGAACCGTTTGTTGGTGGGTTTTCATAGTTCCCTTCAAAGTAAAACGCTTTTCACATATATTGCAGCTAAACTGCTTGATTTTCTGGTGTGTTCTTTCGTGCTCCTTTTGGTTGCTTATTGAAGCAAATGATTTTTTACAAGTTGAACACATGTGCGGCTTTTCTCCGGTATGCATTTTCAGGTGACTTTTTAGACCATCTTGTGAAGGAGCAAACTTTCCACATAACATACACTTGAATGGCGTCGTTTCTTTGTGTAGATTCAAGTGCCGTTTTAGATGTGCCTTTTCTGAAAACTGTTTAGCACACTTTGTACATTTGTACTTTTTGATTCCATTGTGAAGTCGTTGGTGCCTGTTCAAGTTGCCTCGTTCCAGGAAGTATTTGTCGCAAATATTGCATTTGTGGCGTTTATCCAGTGAATGATTCTTGATGTGTTTTGCGAGAGAATTTCTAGTCGATAGTTGCTTGTAGCATAAAGCACACTTGTAGAGTTTTATGAGTTTATGTGTATGCAAATGAAGTTTCAATTGACCACTAGTTTTGAACCGCTTCTCACATTTATTACATCCATATGGTTTGGTTTTTTATGAGTAGTTTTATGGTAACGGAAACCGCTAATTTGGGCAAACGTTTTCATACAATGGTCACATTCATATGGTCTGGCATTATTGTGTGTAATTTGATGCGCCCGTAAATTACTCCTGAAGGTAATCCTTTTTACAATTTCCGCATTTATAAGGCTTCTCCCCAGTATGAAATGCAAGACGTTTTGTAAGCGTTGAACTTGCTGCAAAACTTGAGTCGCATAATTTGCAAAAGTAGGGCTTCTCATTTGTATGCGTGTAGTAGTGGTGGGAATGCAAGCAAAATCCGGGAAAACTTTTACTGCAAAAGAGGCAATGATAAATTGTATTTCCTTTTGAATGCATATTTGGACGGTAACAGTTAGCGTAATAGTTCTTATCACTGTTTGAACAAAAAACTTGCTGAAGTATAGTTTATATCTATTTTCTAAATTTTTAGTATGCTAAACCTCTTGCTAAAATGCTAAAATCAAAAATTGTCTTACTCATAAAAAAACTATTACTAATTCTCAGAATGATACTTTGCGAACAAAACAAGTTACTCTTTCATTTGACACAAAACACAATTTAATTAGACAAACTATCGGACAAAAATATGTTAACTTGACTTATTGTACACCAAAGATTTCAGTATATTTCACTGATTTATTTTTTCGTAGGAAATATATTGCCATTTGTTAAGCTTCTCCAATATTTTCCCATTTACCATAACCAAAACAATAACATGAGAAAATAATATAACTGCTGCTTTGCTCTCAAGAAGATTAGGTTGAAGACACTTGTTGATTGAGCATTCTGGTTAGGGTGCTGTCCATAAGGACCAGGACAAGCATTGTAAGTTTGTGAAAACAATAGTATAGTAAATATTGTAAGAAAAGTTTGTTATTCAGCAGAGATTACTTACTTTTACAAAAAACCGTAAACAGTCACGCCTGCGATGAACAAAAATGAGCTAAATATGAATGGAAACGAACAAAGTCAACGTCAGCTCAGCATTCCCAGCTCAACAAGTTCTTATGTGTAAGCTTGGGTTGTTGTTGTAAAATGCATGGAGTGAAGACTGTTCATGTGTAAATGTATTTGTCTAAAATCTGTTGGCAGATTAACTATTTTCATTCATGACACACTATTCGAAACAATTATTAATTAGTACTTTTTAATTTTTTGGCGCTTTAAAATAAAAGGCCTATATTTTATATTACCTTCAATTCTATTGAAAATTTCGGCTTGTTTTTCTACAGCAAAACAGTGTCGGCATGAGGAAAATTTCCGTTCGTATTTTTGAGTTTCTTTAATTTTCACTAGTAACCTGTTTACATACTAAAGATAACTGCATGCATGTTCTAAGAGCTGCGTAACACTTTATAGAAAAAAGTGCAATTTTATGAGTTTTCCACGGAACACATTAGTAAGATTGTTGTTCGTTTTTCGATAGTGGCTGGCTGGACATCACTGAAATCGTTTATATCATGCTGCTTTTGAAATATGCTTTTCGAAAACAAATGCTTACACACTCAAACCCGCTAACGAATTATTAGCGAGCAACGTAAAAATTGCAAATTTCTTACCAAGTCATGGACAATTATTGCTGGCTAGGTTAATAACACAAACCATTGATGATATAGTAGATACGAGTATTATGAACATGATACATTAATTTTTCCATCTATCATTAGCACATATATACTGCATAGGTTTGTTATGTGACCCAATGCTGGATATCTTCACCAATGTATAATTTGTACAAAGAAGTTCGCATATTGAAGTGTAGAGAATCTCCAATCCCAAAAGGTGTGCATGTCAATCCAAAAGCTTTTCTATCACATTTGGCTAGATAATATTTGATGGGACGTTCTGCTCTGACGGAGAATCCTCGAGCTTGGTAGAAATGCATTTGAAACCACAGATAAATTCCTAAAATAAGAAAGGATGGTGGCGATGACAAAGGTCTTCTCATTTAAAATGTTTTGCTGCGATGGTGTTTAGCACAATACACACACTGCTTGAAATTTAATCTTAATGCTAAAGAAGAACGTATACAATATTTGGGAATAAATAGATTTTCCTTGTATTAGATTGATTTAACTACTTAATCATTACTTCCCGCACAATTAAGCGAAGATAATAAGTTTGGCTAATGAGGCTAATGACAATTATTTATGTATCAGTCATATTTTTTTCGAAGCGACTTTTTATTATAACGTTTACAAATGAGTGAGCAATTAAAACTTTATATGAGGTTGTGAAAAATTTACTCCTTGGGCAAGTAGTAAATTTATGCGGATATTTATTTTTTTCCATTTGGCGAAACAATTTCACTCGATACAAATTTTCACGGGCGTTTGTAATACTTCTCAGTGAGCAAACAATATGTATTTTTAGCAAGTTACAAACCGAAGTTTTCACTCTAAATTTGCATGCTGTCAATCTTCCGGAAATTTGTTTTTGACACTGAAACGTGCTATTGAGAATGCAAGGATTTTGTATACGCTTAAATCTTCATTTCTGGTGATAATATTTATACTTTTAGCTTTTTATGATGGGAAGTCCATAGAGAAGTTAATTGTGGAGAGGTGCTTGGTAGCGTTTGTGCTATGAAAGAAAATGAAAATACTCAAGCCGGTGTCAACAGGCTTGAAAGTTTACAGAAAATCATGAAAGAAGCCTGGATACTGACCTCAGCAAAAGTCTTACTTTAGTAAATGCATTTGTTTAGTAACAGTTAAATAATTTATCATTAGTCAGTTTTGTATCAGATATTTGTTGCTTTAGTGTGCATTTATGTGTCATTTATAAAGGCAAAGAAGCTGTCTAAATAATATCTCAGGTTATAGCCCACACCAAATTTAATATTCTGGCTATTATGTATACTTAACCTTTCAATTTATGCACATGAAACAATTTGACTGTAAAATTTCTCAAAGCGAAGGATAAAAATGAGAGTTTGTTTGTATTTTTTTAAATTGTAAATGCTTATTTTGTCCAAATGTTGTACGTACTGGACAGAATTAAAGATGTATAAATTACTACTAACTTAAATTATTTTCCTTTTGACTTATTACTAAATGATTTATGGTTTACTATAAATGAATATGAAAACAAATTATGCATTGCACAAATTTAAAATACCAAAATACGCCAATCAAAAACAGTTGGTAGATTTGATGAAAATGAAATTCAAAATCGATTGACGAATCAGCAAAAACTTTATATTTTAAATAATTTGATTAGGTAAAATAATTGTGGACTTATATTATTATTATAAATACACTTGGATAAGTAAAATAAAAACAGTAAAACATTAAGTTGAACGTTATGCTTTAAAATATTTATAAGCCACCATAATATTCCAATTATCTTCAAGCTAACAATTCAAGTTTAAAAAAACCGTATGTCTTAATCCAAAATAAAAATATAAGCAAACCCAACAAATGATATACTCAAAACGACACAAATTTAGTAGTTTTTCTGCAAAACAGGACAAGTAAAATATTTTACAGCAATTCGTAATGCATTTAGTGAATACAATGAAAAAAGGCCTTAAAAATCGAAAATGCGACGTAAATGCTCAACTGGCTGCGCAACAGAGTTACTACGCTACAATTATATCAAGTTTTTAAAAATGAAGAAATTCAGAAGAAATCAACCACCCTTTGCTGACCAAGCTAACTAATGACGCACTTGGATTCCTTTAATTTTAGAATTTTTGAGAAAAAAGAATAAGCACTTCATAAAGGCGTTTTATTTGCATGTGACTGGTTTTTTCTTCCCCCTTTCGCAATACTTTTCGTAATCCAGACCAGCAACTTTAATTATTAATTAAGATTTGAGTAAGAGGAATGCCTTTAAGTAAACAATAAATATTTGATATAAGTCAAAACACTTCCACTTAAAAGAAAAAAAGCTTTTAAGGATCTATTATTTAAAAATCTCAACCGCAATGCATGAGCTGACTAATGATAAAGTCAAATTATAGTTCGGATTAAAAATCGAATTATGGGTTACAAGACATGTCTATATCGCAATATAGAACAACTTTGAAAATAATTTCGATATTGAGATCGACTTTATAAGAAAGGCATCTAAATATTTGATGAGAATTTAACAGGTCAATTTAATATATAGCCGAAGGGGCATGACACAAATAGTAAATTATAACCATTAGATTAAACGTAAGCTACGTATAAACCAAATAAGAAATCAACAGATTGAGCATTGGTTAGTTTCCGCCATTGCGGGTGTTCTGTTCTGTGTTAATTGCCACACACTCACTAAAACTAATAATAAATTACAAAAACTAAATTATCATAGAATATTTTAGTGGTCTTCCTATTAAGTCCATATCAATATCACAATTCTTTTCTCAGTTGTGCTATATGCCACATAGTCACGTTTTTAATCCATCGTTTGTTCCGAATCCAACATATGATTTTACTTCATCATTTTGTTTGCTCATGCATTGCAATTGAAAATATTGAAAAGTAGATCCCAAGTACAGGTTTATTTTTGAGTGGAAGCACTAATTTACTTAAATGTGGAAGAATAATTAAAATTTGCTAGGTTCTTATGCCAACGACATTGCAAATAGGGAAAGAAAAAATCTTAAATGCTTGCCGAAAAATATACCCCTAGACAAGGTTCGTTTCATATTATATTATATAATTAATAGCACTTTTCGGATTCGTATGGTAAGTATTGATATACCGGCACACGCTTTTGAGTTTTGAGAGAGAGCATGTTATACATTAACTCCACACGTCTAGTTAGCGAAAACCGCTTTAACCGTCTCCTTATCAAAATAGCTACGTGACAGACTTGAAACTTTTATAAGCTTCTCGAAGTATGTTCCATGGATACTTGGAGCGAATTTCAGAAGCATTAAGCTTTTCGCTTGTGCTTTTGTATCAAATATACTACGAAAATATGCGATGAGATTGAGATACAAATTTTATTTATAGCTATTTTATCTGAAAACGATAACGCGAATTCCCTTCATATTATACAATTTCCATCATTTGAGGCAGCCAAAACAACTGCAAGAAATAATAGTACGTAAAAATCAGAACCTACAATCAGCATTTTCACGGGACTATTTGGTAGCATAGTGAACATACCTTATTCTCTCATTACGAAGGTATATCCCGGTTTGGTCCTAATGGCAATAGCACTCTAGTTAAACATTAAAGTTAAAAGCTATAAAGCAGTATAATAGCGTTGAATTTCCTGATAGTGGCCCGTTGTCCAACAGTTCCTAGGCTTCGAGTTAATTGCATTATATTTTTGATGAAAGATTCAAGAATTCTGAACGGTTTTTTGAAGCTTTAATTTTAGAAAGCTTTTATAACTTTTCACACGAAGTTCTACAGTCAAGTATTCATTCCAGTTGTTGGCTCTCACCTTTACACAGGTTCTAAAATGCTCATCTCTGAAAATCTTCTGAACGCTCTGATAGAGCATATGAATGTGACTGCCTGGTTTGGGAGCTTAAATTTTGAATGGAACTACAAGCAAGAATATTTTCAACTTAAATCCAAAAAGAAGCAGCGTGTATACAAAACGAGGTGTTTTGCAAGCGCTATCTATGCGTTCCTAGTTGTTTTGCAAATTATGTGGACATGGGAAGGCACAAACGTCTTTGTGAAACTCCACAGTGTGTTCGCCATCACCGCTGGATTGATATTTCTTTACACTCATTGGGTTTCATGTTCCAAGGGGCTACTAATTGTTTCTTATTTGAATGGAATGCTGATGTTTGAGAAACGTATGAAAGGTAAACACATTGATTTATTATTTATTGTAGTTAGTTAGTTCCCTCAAAGGGGATTTTATTTGACGGTTTTAGGGAGCAAAGCGTGCCCGCCATAAATTCTATATTCAAACTACTTTATGATAAAAGGGATAAATATGTATAAAATAAATTGTCTCATAATATATTTTCAATTCAAGTAAGTCTTTAAGTATTTGTGAGATATAAGTAGGTATTTGTGAGTTATGAAATATTATAAACTTTGAGAATGCATACTTCTTAAACTCTTATTAAATGAGTATGATATATATACACAATAAAATCTTGTGCGTACTTGTAGGTATATTGAAATATAATGTTTATCTAATATATAAATGTATAAGGCCAAAGCTCATAACACATCTAGGAATTATATTAAAATACGAATTATGTCAAGGCTTAATTTCCAAGTAAGAACTGCCTACGTTTCAGTAACGAGTATACATAGTTGCAGGCTATTTTGACTAACTCTACATCGTAGGACCGAAGTAATTTGTGTGTGAAGACGAGTACGTATGTCACAATAAGTCTAAGATCTGATACAACTATAGTGTATGCCGGTAGCTTTGCGTGGAACAAGACATCATTATCGGTCCCACAGAGAGTGCAATTCTTCGTAGGCACAAATTTGTATTAAAGACGCATGATGCAGAAAGTCCGTTTATATTGTGGGCTCAATTTATGACAAATAATGTACCAGAGAGTGGTCCGATTTTATTTTGTGGTAAAATGAGCTGTAGCTCAAATTATCACACCTTCAGATATCCTTAAGTTTACTTCTGTGCACGTGTATAGCTTCTAGGTCTTCTATACTTAAGTAGTCCCAGTTGTACTGTAGCGTCACCTGAATGATAACTAATTCATTATATAAGAGAATGTAATGACTAATTTCTGCTCGTTTATTCATCCAGGTCAGAACCGGAATGGTACCACGGACATTGGTAGTAGCAAACTCACCAAGCTTGTCTTGAAAATCATGGAAATTTCAGAAGTGGTCATACCTTTGTTTTTCCAGTTAGACTTGATAAGAAATCCATGCTTACCAGTTCATTTGGGAGGCTATTGGATCGTAGACATGCAATGCAAAGGGCAAATTAGCATAGATTCGCAAGCTACTTGGTCATTTGATGAAATACTTCTAAAAGCGCTGGTCGTTTTGGTCAGCTACTTCAACTGGAGTTTCCTTTTGAGTGCATGCTATTTCCAAACAACGCTGGCCCTACTGCTCAAAACGTTATGCTTAAAACGTTACATTCAATTGATTGGTCAGAAAATTTACTTGAGTCTATTAAGAGAAAGGGAAGCAAATTGGCATACTTGTCTATTGTACAGGGAAATTGAAGTGATGTCCACCGAATATCGTAGAATTTACTCTTGCTACATGACAGCATGTATTTGTGTTGCAGCAGTATTTCTACATTCTATCAGTATGTATGCTTGCTTTAACTTTGGACTGAAACTTCTTCTGCCATTGTTTCTCTTATTTTTGTTTGCCGCAGTAAGTACTGGCATTGTGATTGTATGCATGTACACCAGTTTGGCAAATGTATACACTGTATCCAAATATGTCTTGGAAGTACAGCTGAAAATTGGGAAAATAAGCGGTCCATGGTTTCGACGTTACCTAAGATCCTGCAAAATTGTCAAGATTTTTGTTGGCAATACAAATTTTGTAGAGCCGTTGACCCCATTGACCGTTGAGCAGTTTTCCATCCAGCAAACTGTTAGTTTGATGCTTTTAGAGAAATAGTAGCTATCTAAAAAGAGGAAAAGCTGTAAGCTAGTAAGTACAGTGTGTGAAGCTTTAATATAATATTGTTTTAAAAAAATCCCCCGACAAGTTCGAGAAAACGTGTAAGTTTTTTAGTAGAATGGTTACAAGTAATATTAAAATTACATCAATATATTCGGGAATGTGTATGTAAATTGTCCTGCAAAATATGTAATTATTAAAATAGCTAAACACATGTATCATCATGAATTGATAATTTGTTTAAACTAAATAAACATTTTGTCATTTGAAAATGGTTGTTATAAGATAATTATTAAATAGATAATATTATAATATATTCCGTGCAACGATAACAACCAACAAAGATTTTTCCGGATGCACCTAAATATAAAATGAATAAAGCTATTCAAAATGACGCTTCGGTATAATTCATTCATTAACTTTTATTTCAGATAATCAACTACATATATTATATGGAATATATCATTGCGTCACAAGAACCAAAGTTAATAGAAAATCGAGCAGTTTACAAGTGGGAAATGTTTCCGTGGATAATAAAGGTAGAAGGCCCGTGCTTAGGAAAAACTTTGTCAGCAAGCACATTAGAAATACAACTCAAACAAATAACCACTTGCTAAATATCGAGATATTATAGACTTACAAAAAGAAAGTACCCTGCTAAGCTATATTTAAACCAAACTGCGTCCAAAAACTTTTAAGTTACAACTACAATTTGGTTTACATGGACTCCTCACCCCATTATTTGGCTTCAAAGTAATCAACCTTTCAGAATACGTTCTAGTTGAATATTTTGTAAAAATTATAACTTGCAAAGGCAAACACTGCTTGCTAAAAATATTTGCTTATTTTTATCTTGAAATATCAACTGAAACTAGAGAATAAGCGTTCATTTCCAAATACAATATGTAATCAAGCAAGAAAACAATAATGGTTTTTTGGATTTTCGAAATAATAAGAAGTTAATTATTGTGTATACTAAACAACTGGCCTTAATGAATGGGGAAAAAGTTTTCCTTGGTAATCGATATTAATTTTGCAAAAAACGTTGCATTGCAGTTTGGGTACATGGATTTGTCAAGTTTAAGTTTTGTGAGAAATGTAGTGTGTTCTTACATATGGGACTTGGTTCAAATTCAAGAAATAAATAGAGAAACATTTAGCCTAATATTTTCTCGAAACGTACGTACATCGAAATTAGTTTATTAACGATGGCATCTTTGATAATATTGCTTCTGCAAAAAACTATGACTATTATTATCTTGCAATATTCAATAGCTGGTGCAGATTCAAGCAAATATTCCCAAAGCAAAGTTATAAGTGGTGAACTTACACAACCCATTTTGAAGCCCAAAGAGTACTTCATGCAGTTTCATTTCATTCCTTTAAATTTAGTTTTTCATTCTGGAAATCAATTTTTCACCGAAAAATTGCATTTATCCGAAATAAGTTTGCTCATAGTCAAGAAACCGGAAAATGGCTTAAATAAAACATGCAAGACATTCTCTTGCTACGACATTTCGGCATCGATGAAACATCACTACCCAGTTACTATCGTATTTACAACGTTACCAAACAAATCAAACGAAATTTTGACCTTTAGTCCTATTCTCATGTACCCAACTACAATTCTCGTGTTTGTATCGTTTGAAATTTTTGCTAATGTAAAAATAGTTTCAAATAGTTGGTTTAGAGTAATATATTCCCCATCTTTAAAATTAATTTGGTTTCCTTCCACTAGTACAGGGGAAATTTTAACAATTCTTGGTATATGTAATGGTTACTGTATTGGCAAAGTACAAACATTGTCATTAAAGGAATCGGATCTTCTAAAGATACTTCAAGATCCGCTCTCCTTTCACAAAAGCCGCTTTTGGAATGGCCAAGGAAAGAAAAGTGTGGCAAAACTATTTCCCATTACAATAGGCTACTTTAATAAAAATCTTGTTAATAACCGTAATTTGTGCCGAAAATTCGTGAATGGAAGAAATTTGAAAATTGCACTTTTATGTGATTCGATAATAATGATTCCTTTGTTGTTGGGGTCTACTCATAACATATCGTTTCAAATGTTTGATGGAACAAAAGAGTCAAGCGAAGCCCGAAGAGCAGTTCTAGAATCAGGTGAAATAATTGAAGGCTTGTACACTTTCTCTAATACCAACTCATTGTGTTGGTTTCTGTTCGGAATTTCCCATCACTGGACTTACAAACTAAAGCTGTTTTATTGTTCGAGCAGCAAGAGCAATAGTTTATATGTTGGAATCGCACAGTCGGCCATGTTTTGGACAAACCCTTTTAATTTAGAATTGTGGATTATTGTACTAGTCGTTTTGATACTAGCTGCGTTACTATATTCATATGGACAGGGTGCAGTGCAATACATTAAGGAAATTATAAGGTTAGTTTCCATGCTGATAATGCAACCAGTAAACATTTCAGCGGGTTTAAAACAAAATACATACATTGTTGTGATTTTTACTGGTATTCTGCTAAACACGTTTTACCAAAACAATTTAACTAGTTTGGTAACTGCACCGCATCCAGAGAGAACCTTAAATAATTTGTTTGAAGTGATTGAGGCTGGATACAAAATCATTTGGAGACATGAAGAAAACCTTGGCCCACCAGAACTAAGATTTCGTACAGATTTTCAACTTTATGATTTAGCACATAAACTCAATGAAACTTTTCTGACTACTTCTGGTTCAATTTCAATGTTCTTGGCTCTAAATGGAAGCTTCGAAAAATATGCTTTATTGACTAGTGAAAGTACTATTCACCGTGACATGGGTTACACTGAAAAGCTGATAAGGAAGTTTGCAGTGACAAATGTTACGGTGAAATGCAACTCTGTGGATGAAAGTTTCCATCCAAATTCATATTACTGGCATATTTCTAGTGTCAATCGTCCATGGTTGCTTTTATCCATGCAACGAATTAAGCAAGCAGGTTTAGAGAACAAGTGGGATTACTGGTCGCTCCGGGCAAGTGAATTACATTACAAGATTTCTCCGGACTTGGAATGCGATGTCGAGAAACCTGATATGATAAATTTTTCACAACTTTACAGTATACTTGCGCTTGCAATTTTATTGTACGCTTTTGGACTGCTTGTATTGTTTTGCGAATGGGTTTCCATTCGAGACTCCCGTTGCTCATTTATTATTATTATATTCAAATTATTTTCCAAATATGTGAACTTTTGTAGAAAATGTATAAATTTTTGGCTATTGATACAACAAACTTTAAGAAAAAAGGCAATTTGGTATAAAATGTTGAGTAAAATAAACGCTACTTAAGCACAGTCCCTTTGATTTTGTTTCCCTTATTTTGGATTATTGCTCAAATCCGAGTGCCAGCTGCGGATATGAATTTTAAGGTCCATTTTCCCCTTGTAAACTTTGTCACAATTTTCGCACTTATATCTTCCAGGTTGGTG
>JAQFZG010004057.1:0-12423 GCA_034695465.1 Entomobrya nicoleti | reverse complement strand
TAGGTTACATACAAGGTAGGTTACATACAAGGTAGGTTACATACAAGGTAGGTTACATACAAGGTAGGTTACATACATGGTAGGTTACATACAAGGTAGGTTACATACAAGGTAGGTTACGTACCAAGTAGGTCACCTACAAGGTAGGTTACATACAAGGTAGGTTACATACAAGGTAGGTTACGTTCGGAACACATGGTTTACCTCGACCAAAATAAGATGTACACAACACCAACATAAAAGTGCTTTCTGCTACTACTCTGTTCTTTTTTCAAATATATATTACATTTACACTAAACTAAAAATTCGACACGTGCAAAAACATGTATTTCCATTACGACTACTCCCATGTTGAAGCCTTTCCCTTAAATTCAATTACTTTATTTTTGTTTGGTAACTAAACGATGGATTACAACACTACCATATATGTAACTCTGTGGAATATTTAATCAGGCTCTTGCTTATATAAAATGTTTACGCCCTACAGTAGTAGACATTTATCGACACGTATTAAAATATAGGCTTTATTTATGTACCCAAAGGGAAACAAAGGTATCTTAGGGAATTCAATTAGCCATAGAAATATAATTAATTAGTTACGATAAAAGCATTTTAATATATAGTGTAATGTTGAAATAAGATGCACATAACATCGACACAAGTGTATTTTCTGCTACTATTCTGTACCTGTTTCCAATATACATCACGGTTGTATTTAACTAGCTACTTTGTGCTGGCTAGTTACTTGAGTTAAGTAGATATTTTCACAAAGTTTAACTCAGTTATTATTTTTGAATTTCAGAAACTTGTTTTGAGCCATTGTTATTCAATTTCAAACAATAATTTTACGCATAATTGTCAATGAAAAGGATTTCCTAGATGAGAAAAAACTTCTAGCGAATTTTGTATTAAACCACCAGTTTCGTTAGCAAATTTAAAATTGTTGTAAATGATAAAATAATTTGTTAGACAAAAATTGACCACGGAAATTTATGGCAAACTTTTAGACAGAAAGACATGTAATAATACGGTGGTTTGTCCAGATACATAAGTAACAATTGTTGGACACGTTTAAATTTAGATTACTCCCATTAATTATTGTAATTCACGTAGAAAATCAGATTGCAAAAATATTATTACAAATTATAAGTATATAAACGGCATTATATTGGCTTTTTGTGACTCCAAGGAACAGTGGTCCGAAATATCTAAAAATTGCGTCTAAGTGTATCAAAGTTCGAAAGTTTTTTTTGACAGAAAAGCTGGTCTGTGAGCACATAGCACACATTTTTTCAAACCCAACTATGAAAGCATATTTAGCTTTTTGGTTTTTCGGAGTTTTTACTCCATCTATTTGTTCCTTTGTAGTCAGTGATTTATTACGGGAAACAGGTAGGAACGAAATTGGTATAGCAAATACGTTTTCTGGCTGTCTGATTCGTATAATAAATTTTCAAGGTTTGAATGCAAATTTTATTAGCATTAACCAACCTATTGTGCTCTTACGATACTTTTCAGTTCTTCATGACATACTTTTGTATCCAATTGAAATGATACCGGTAGCAAATCAAAACCTCTTGATTTGGCTGCGAAGTATGAATCTTAAAAAAATTTGGCGTGAAAGAACCCAGAAACTTTCCAATAAAACATATCTATTCCCAAGGAATGTTGCCTGGGAATACCTTCGAAGCACACTCAATGTCCAAAACAAGTTTCGCTTGTCAATGAAAAATACAAATTGCGAGGCAAACATTTATTTGTATCCCTTGTCGCAAATTATCAACCCTTTTTTGTACTACAAGGGCAAGCATTTGGGACTAGTCATAAAACATCCTATGTGGATAAACTTTTATTGGAACACAACCCAAGAAAATTGGAGACATATGTACTTGAATACCATACCGAAATTTTCTCTATTGATTTGTAATGACCACAATAACTCTATTTGTCATAATAACGATGGACAAAAGGAGTGGACGTCGTCGGTTCTAAGTCATCCCATGTATCCACAATTATCCGAAACAGTGCTGATACTAAGAGTATATCATGAAATTGGTAATTTATACACACTTTGTTTTTACTGTGATCCCTGTGACCCATTAAAGTTCATTTTATTAGATAGTTACCAGATTTCACTTTCAAACACCGTATTAAAATATAAAAGTACAAATACGGCTATTTATAAAGTTACTATTGTGCTCCAATGGAATTTTAATGAAAAACACCATCTCAAGAGAATTATGCAACGAACAAAAAGAGCGGTTCTTGAACATGTGAAAGGGTTTAGTTTAGTGAATACCATGGGAATAAATCATATAGCAGATATACACTTAATCGACCAACTTATTCCGAAAAACACAACCATAGCTGTTTTGAAAACCTACCCAACAAAGTATGATGAGTGGGAAAACGTTAGAGTTAGGTTCTGTTCAAATTCTAGTTACATCAATTATCATCCTCAACTACGTCCTATGATTCATAGGGGTCACAATTACAACTTTGGGGATATACAGGACTTTCGTTTAGCTTTTCATAAAGGACAGCTGAGGTACGTGAGTTGTCACAAGGAACAACTTCATCGGATTTTTCAACTACGTGAACTGGTTAGCGTTTTCGACATTTCGACATGGCTTTTACTGTTGCTAACTGTCATGTTATTGTCAATGATCATGAATTACGTTCAACATCGAAACCAATACATAAGGACAATTTTTGATCTGTATGCCACATTTCTTGAACAGTCATCTCGTTTATTTGAGGACGCTTCTCTTAGAAAAGGTTTTACATTCTACTTATCATTTGCGTGTATTCCAGTAACGTTTCTTTATCTTGGGAACCTTTACAAGGGTGAAAATATTACCAGGTTAACTCTAGATCCACCCATGATTCCATTTGACAATTTTAGTGGTCTGATCGAAAATCAGTTCAAAGTTTATTCTCTTCGAATTCGCCTTAATATGAAGGCAATGCCTAATATCTATAGAAAAGCTAACATTAGCATGGATATTGCTGATTTCAAGCATAACGGACACGAAGCATTTCCGTTTATTTCGGGATTCTTATTTCGGATATTACAGCCTTTGAGCACGTCAGAATGGAGGAGGCTGAAAGATTTATAAAATATATTGTCAAACAAAACCTGGTTCTATCTGTCCAATTCTGAAATGTTTCCAGCATGGAGCACAAGTAAAGGAAATCCGGGAGTTGTCCAGAAAATTTTGAAATTGCATATGAACGCTTGTAACAAAACTGCCGTAATATTACAAGATACTCAAGCCATTCCCCTTTACACTATATTAAGAGCCAGACACAAGCAAGTTTATTACGGAAAGGAAATAATTTACGAAATCAATCGAGGTTACAAATATTGGGGACATTTTCCAAGTCGCACTCTGCTTAAAACAACCTATCACTTTGAGACTGGCATTATGATATGGTGGCAGAAGTACTTCAAGTGGTGTCTTATGAGGAAAACTGCATTTTGGGAAGCAAGAAAATTTTCAACTCGCAACACAACTTTGCCTGAGAATCACTCAACCAGTTCGTCTGTTTATGTTCTTTGCAGTATACTTCTTTCTGGATTTTGGTTGTCTACAGTGTCATTTATATTGGTAGACAGCTATTTTAGCGTGAATCCAATTTTATTTGCAAAGCGATTGCATATGTGCGTTATGAAAGCCATGCATTATATATATCACCCAAAAACAAGTGTAGAAGTTATTTCTAGGAAAATATTACGCGACAAAATTGATGTATTAAATTAAAAATAAGCAAAGTAAATGTTTTATCTCGTTTTTTACTTAATATAAGTTTAAACTTTAGAACGTACAATGGGTTTACCTTAAAGTGGGAATTATATGTATATATTTTAGGTGTAACATTATAATAATCGTTTTTAGTTGATAACAAATTACTAACCCAGCATTATATGTAACGGGTTATTGTTTACCGGGCTCATTTGTTTTTCAGAGGTCTTTGCGGCGGAGTTTACACGTATTTTTTTGTCTTGTGCAGAGCACAGTTTTGTCGGATTGACTTGAGGTTGAGTGATGCAAGCTTGTAGAGGCAAAAAGAAGATGCACACGAGTTGTGTGGGTTGAAAGAGTGAGTGTGGAGCGGCATTGTTGCATAGTAAAATATGCTTTTCAGAATTCTTATAGTTAGTTAGTTCCCTCAGTGGGGATAGTATTTGACGGTGTTGGGACTTAAATTATGTAGATATGTTTAAGCATAGAGTTTATGATTTTATATTTGGTGCGCAGACAGATAGGAGTCTCGCTCCTTGTACGTTTGTAAACTGCACTGTGTGCAGCGAGATAGATATAAGTAGTAGTAAGTGGAGAGTGAGAGAAGCAAGCCAGCTTTTAGTCTTGGTTGAGTGAGCAAGCAGAAACGCCTGAGTTGCAATTTTTGTAATAAAATTAATTTGAAGTGGTGATGTAATTAGTTTTCGGGAATAAACTAAATAAAGGCGAGAGGGGCAGAGTAACTGAACAATTTTTTTTCTTGTTTGCTGTTATTTTTGGCTGATTGTGTTCACTGTAGAAGCACGTGCCCGGATAGGCTGGTCATCAGTAACTTAGGGTATTGTAATAGGAGACATCGATTCAGTTCCGCATTCCGAACTGTAATAAGAATTTGAGGGAAGAGGGGAAAAGGATAAGAGATATTCTAGTCCCAATAGACGGATTTAGAGAGCAATGCTCGCCCGCCATAAAATTTTGTGAGAGAACATTCCCCAAACAAATTTGAAGACAGCGAGAAAATTATTGATGTTTCCGTTAAATGCTGCATAAGTTGAGTCCGATAAAAATAAGCTTGTCTTTTATGAGACTTGACAGTTGTGTAGAATATCATAAATGGGAGAAAATCTAATTTTTTCAATATGTTTGTTGTTACGTTGAATATAGTGCAAATACGAATAAAAAACTTATTCTTGTCAAACTTTGAAAAGAAGTAGACGCGAAATCACAAATATTGCTTTTCATGTTTCTTTCACCTTCCAATTCTTTATTGCTGACAGAACAATGGCAAACCATTAAATATCAATCCTGTGAAATAATAGGAAGCAAAATAATTCCTAAACTATGCAAATAAATAAAGTAACTTGCAACAACCACAGTGCATATTTATTTAAAACATCCCTTGTTTACATGTTATTTACATTTAAAATATTTTGTGCATATAATTTCGAGAAAAAAAAACCATGTTCATAATACAAATTAAATCATTTTAACTAAATTGATACGTTATTATGATAGCTTCTTTCAAATGCCAGGTTTCCTAATAATTTGTAAATTCAATACCAAGAGGTCTACATTTTCCGGTTCTCTCATCATAATACGATCTCTGCTGGTCACACTTGGGCCTTTGCGTGAGAACTTCCTGCAAACCAATTCTTTATTTAATCCAATGTTGTTACTTAACGTTTTGATATGATGTAAAATTGTAACTAATGGTGATTTACTATTGGCAAGGAGCAACAAATAATATTGATTTCTTACAAATAGTAAAATTTAAAAACAATTACATACCACTGCACCACCAACCTGGCTCTCAAATAAATTATTAAAATCGTTTTGATCAGACCCTTTAACATATGAAAAGATCTGATATAACATACCCAATAACAAAGTGACAAAAACTGTGATCCTTATCGAGTACAGTTTCAATTTATTGTTTATCAGAGAAAAGATTAAATAAAAAATAAGAAGGTGGGATCTAAAACCGACAATTGTATTCGGCAGAGCTGGATTAATTAATGTGAAAAAAGTTTCAATGTATACACACAGACAAAACAATATATATTTTTGACCACATTTTCTAACAGAAATTTAGGTTATTCCAAAAATATCTAAAGATTCAAATGAATTATATAAATGTGGCATCTGTGGTTTTAACACAGTATCAATGTATTTGGGTCGATTCTGGTTTGGACTTTTTGTCATTGCCAACGTGACGCGAACGTGACCAAAAAATGTCAAATATTAAAAAACAGTACCATGTTCCTGAAGTATTACGTACAAATTTTCTCATTTCATAGGCACAGTAATTATTTAGGTCGACATTTGCAGATCGTCTTTTATGTTGCTAATCTTGAGTTTCAGGAAAAAAATCGATACCACGTTTTATGTCAAAAAGTTCGTAGAAAATCTTGAGAGTTAATGATTTAATTGTACGAGTAAGATAGGAATGGCGATTTGAGAAACGAGGAAATATTACCAATATTACCATAGTGACTACGTTTCGCTATTGGGCTTGGCTATCTAAATTTAAAAAAGCTTTCAGTGCATGTGAGGCAGGTCATCATCTTCATCCAAGTATTACATTCAATAGTCCATGCTTCTACGTTTATTCTTACATTGGTTCGTTCTACGATCGTAATACTGATCACGCATGCATATTTTAAACCGGGATTGCACGTGCTGTGTTAATAAAACCATATTTCAATCATTTTACAGCGAAATCATACATATGCCAAAAATATGAAAATATATTTCTCTTACAGTTGGTCCTCCACTGTAGCCAGAATCTTTTCGATTGGGTTCCTCAAGTACCACTTTAAAATTTGTATAGTAATTTAGATGGGATGCCATGGTAGCCAATATCACAGATAAAATTATAACACCCACGGTATGTATTTTCATTCTATTATTTTAATTTATTAGCCTTATTCATTGAGCTAAAATATGTTAAGTCTTGTGCTTCATACAAGTCTGAATCGTCTTTTAAATTTGATTTATTGACAAATAGATACACAAATGTTTATAAAAGATTTACTGAAACACCAGCTAATATTTTTACTAGAATAGGTTAACCGCGAAAACGGAAAAGTATTTTTAAACGACAATGAGTTGGCTCATAAAATATAACAGGATATTGTATTTTAAAAGCATTGTCCTTTCGACTGCTTCAGTTCGAATAACATTTAATGTTACATGTGTATATTTTGATCATTACACTAACGATAAAATTGTCAAAAGCAAATGTAACTAAAGAATATGCCTTAAATTAAAATATAGTTTGGAACTTATTATGTAATGGGATTAAGCCGATTAGGGATATATTGTGTTTTAGATAGGTACTTTGGTATACTTTTATGAGATTTACGCTTTAAAAACCATGTAGTCTTGAGTTCGTATTAATTTAATTTAAATATGTCTATATTAAATATTCCTATGATTATATCTTCTAATATAGATCTGGAAAAATATGTGATTGGATCTGCAATTTTTTTTAATGTTAATTGAATACACATTAATTAATAAGCCATATGCAAATATTCTATGATATCATCAAACATTCGTTTATCCGCACCATACATGTCCTATCAGTTTGCATGTGTTGACTGATAAACACAGCATTGACGCGTGTGCTGATACTGATATCTGCACCATTGAACTTGTAAACAAAGTCTGGAATATTTTCATTCTGTAACCTTAACACATGATTGTTTTGTGAGTTAGTTTGGTCAGTTCCCTATTATACTTCAATACGTGAATACACTAGTCGACCGGATACTAAAATACACTAAAATCAACATGGAAGGAGAGTTCCCTGAACAATTTAAATGTCCTATTTGCTTTGAAATTCCCGAAAAGGAAATATTTCAATGTCAGAATGGGCATACAATCTGTGACGTTTGCGTATCAAGTTTATCGCTTTGTCCACAGTGCAGAGTAAATCTAATGCCAGTCAAGATTAGAAATCGAGCTTTAGAAGAGATTCTAGATTTAATGGCTTTTGACTGCTCATTTAAATCTGAGGGATGTAAATCAAAAGTTTCAAGGAAGGATATATCGAATCATTATGAAAGTTGTTCATTTGGGTAAGTTATAATCTTATAAATAATTAATTTCATTATAAACTCGAACCAAAATTATAATTTTCCTTTAATTTTTCCAGGCGTTTTGGTGGTGAATTTGTGCCATTGTGTAAATATCTTGGATACAAGTGTGGTCACAAAATTAGTACTAGTAATCTTGAAATTTCATACAAACATATGAAACAAGAGCACTCTTGCATTTCTGTATGTGAAAACGAACTAGACATCAAAGTCCATAACATCCAGGCCATTGACCATAACAAGAGATGTCTTTGGAAGCCCATTTTGGTAAATTTGCACACAAGCCGTTATCTTGTGGTTATCTGTTCAGCTGGAGCAAATATTGTTTTCACGTGCATTTCACTGGGAGATCAAGCAGATGACCAGACACAAGTAAAATTTACCATGACGTCAAAAGTTGATAAGGTACACTGGTACACATGACATCATTGCTTATAATTTACCTAATAACTACATACCTTATGACATTGAGTGTTTTGCGCGTGCGCACGATAAACGGTTCAGTGACATGAGTTGGGTTTATGTAATCGTCTAAAGATAAGAAACGGTGCAGTTCATTGCCATTTATTACAATTGTTTAATAATTTTAGATACCTACTTTGGAATGGACTATAAACCCTATTCCACAACGTGAATGCGAAGAAATCCTAAAATTTCCACCTTTCAAATTCTCCCTAAATCTCCTAAAGAGCTACTTGGACCGTCAAAGCCTAACAATCAAAGTTCTACTATCAACTCACAATTTCACTGACATTGACAGCAATAGGGTTGCTATAGAACTAGATTCATTTTCGGCACTACAGCTACCACAGAAATCTTTTATCGAGCAAAATTCAATTAGGGCATCATTTCAGTCGAATGAAGTATCCCAGCGCGAGATGACATTGGCCTTACAAGAGTACTTTAATGAGCCACTTAGCCAAGGTCATTGGTGCAATGCATGTAGTGTACGTCCTATAGTGGGAGTTTTGTACAAATGCCTGCAATGTAAAGATTATGATCTTTGTTCAGAGTGCATGGCTAATAATGAGCATTCGTTTCATCATTTCACTGCACTTTGTACCCGGGAGCATGTAACTGCTATCAAGTCGCTTTTGAGAGTGTAAGTTGCCTAAAATATGGATATGGATAATAATGTTATTATTAGTCTATTAAATAATTTATAACATTTTTATTTTATTTTAGGGGCAAGAAGTGGCATTCGTTTGTGGATCATCGTACTTTGACGCCACTCAACCGTAATGATTTGTTATACATATTTATTTATACATTTTACAGATAAAATCAAATAGTGTATTGGTGTATGACTTTAGTTTATAATTTTTTATGTAGATTCGGGATATGACGTTGGATCAATACAATCAGATGCAGTGGAATTGCATTGTCACAAATGTACTAATCAGCCAGACTACATTTGCTTGCAGTGCAGAGGTCCATATGGATTATGCAAGTTGTGCTTTCTGAGTGAAATGGATAATCATGACAAGTACCACAATTTTGCGGTTACAATGACTGATAGTGCGAGGCAGTTCGCATTATTTGTTTTAAGGAAGCATATGGTACTACCACTGATGAAGCATGAGCAATTGAGGAACTTCGTGTAACTGGTAGTTGGGATAATCGCTGTAGATTTAAGTTAACTTAATATTGAGAATTACTATCATTTAATAAAATAGTTAATGCATAATAGTTAAGTTAAGTATATTTTTAATGTATAATTAAAATAAAACACAATATATCATAATTATTAAATTAGTACTAAGCTTATAAATAAAATGTATTCCCAATAAACAATAAATTAATAATCGATTTAACCTAACGTCTTCAAGCTCCATGCAAAAGGCGTTTTGAGGGCCAGTTTTTTTGCAATTTTTTGACATCGTCGTCTCCTATGGTTATAATAGTATCCAGGTTTACAAATCTTTCGTATAGCTTTAGGAACAATCTGTCATGAGAAATTATTACATGCAACATTTAAAATTTTTAATTTAATATAAAAATTTAATTTCAGTACTGGTCGTATTTTCGGTACTTTCTTACCAACATTCTATATTTTCTCACAAGTTCTACATTATGATGGTCCAAATTGATAGCTGAGGTGAACACCCCAACAAGAATGCTTAATAGCACAATAAAAATAAAGCAAATAGACACAGGATAACTTTTCATATTTCAAAATTATTTCTATAGTTTAACCAAAGTTTCTTTAGTTTAGTTCTTTGGATTAACTTGAAGTTAAGGGAGGATTTACGACTATTTTACCATTCTTTTAGCTTTTTAAAACAAATTAAAACCAGCGAATCACTTTCATATTTAAATACTAATGAGTATATAAGTCCTACTAAAACCACATGATTTTATTGCATACGATGTACACCTCATTTATGCATGGTTATTTTTTATGGTTTACAATGTCGCTTTAAAGTAAAGTAAAGTCGATTCCACCTAACAATTTAAGAAAAAATACACGATAGAAACGATATAAGTAATTATTCAGCCAAAACCTTCATCCAAATTATTGATCTTATCTTGTGAGCAATTAATGGCTATAACGCATTTTCTCTGTAAAGGCTATATTTTACATGCATGCATGGTAATTAAAAGCATATAACTACTACTTTGTTACCGCATGATCAAGAAACTAACTAAAGTTTTGACGTCAAAAGTCACTTTTAAAAGAAACAAACGTACAGTTATGATAATAAGGCAAACATAACACTCAACATGGCAATGCATGTGTTTACTTTATTTATTTATGATTTACAATGCCCATCTTGACCTTATGTATTACACAGTTCAAATTTGTTTTAGTTTTTTTTTTCATTTTGCTAAATTTTAATTTAGTTAATGTTGTTAACCTTTAAGAAATCATTAAATAAAGTAATATTATTGTCCGATTTATGATATTTGAAAGGACATTTTAATTATTTTAAAGTTAAGTTTCAGAAGCCAGTAGGTGTATACCGACAACGCCGTCTTCTGGCATCGTACTGTTGTCCGGGCTTACAATTGGGTGCCGACTTTGCGATGTGCTATAAAACGAAACAATTTTTTTGGTACTTTCGTTCGATTTGAATTTAAAAAAATGCATAAATGTTAGTGGTTTATAGACAGTTTACCAGTGACCCCCTTCCTCCAGCTCGATAAGTTCTTTGAAAATCAAACGCATTGTCGTTGGTGTCATATGAGGGTTCATATGCCGATGAAACCTCAGCAAAAATGCCTAAAAATATTAAAGTTAACAGTAATACGAAAACTGAATATGCATTCATCATGAATCTTGTGTTCAGCAACTTGATTTTAAACTTTGTTAAAAAAGTCTAGACGACCACTTCTGCCTGTATATATATTTCTGTAGCCCACCAGCTTCTAAAAAGGAGTGCCGTATGTTTCGTGGAACTTGTTTAGTATACCCCAACACAAATTGGTTGTGCTTTGCATTTGAATCAGTAAAAAACCATACAAATTTCTCAGTAAGCTTTACATGTTTCAGGAATAATCCATGAAACTAATTTGTGCAATGCATTTTTGCATAATATACTAAATGATTCTACAAGTTGTTGCACTAATTAAAAAAAAAGGAAACATCAAATATATTTTGGTTATATAGTGGTTGGCATTTCCTGGAATCATCATAAATTGTTAGGCTTTCCTTTACGTAAACCCGATAAATATCATTGCTTTAATGAAACTTCTTTTGAAGAATACCATGATACTGTTTTATTATACATGGTTGGGATATTTATTAAATATTTGGGTAGTGGCATCTAACAAAATAGTGGACAGTATGATGAAACCGTATAACAATTCATCTGGACTAAAATATTGATCACTAAAAACCATTAATTGGCATTTTGCATTAATCACGGCAAGTACCACAACTTTGCGGTTACAATGACCGATTAAGCGAGGCAATGTTCATTGTACGTTTTACGTTTATTTGATTACATTATATTATTGGAAACGACACTTATTACAATTAACTTAATTTCATTACTATTAGTTTCAAGTAATTTATATCTCTATGCCAGCATTAAATTGATTTAACATTTATACTCAGAAAACCTACATGTTTCCTACAAAATTTTATTTGTGAGTTAAACGCTTTGCAATTTCTTGACATATGTCTACGAAAGAAGCACATTCAATTCGTATAAGCTTATGCATTTCACCTTTCCATAAATTTTTAATTTATTTAAGTTAGGTTAGTACTAGTATCTTTAAATGACGTGGCTGTTAGCAAGGACACATATATGAAAATGTGGAAATCATAATGCTCAACATGACAATATGTATGTTACCAATTTTTATTTTATATTGAATTTACAAATATTGATCTTACGAAATTAAAACGTCGAAGAATAGAAAGGTTTTTTTTCTTATACCTAAATTAAATTTATATAATCAAAATTTGAGAAATTAATAACTTAGTACAAATTCAGAGATTAAAAGTTAGTTTAGGATTTGGACAGGATTTTTTTCAGATGTTCCATAAGCCAGGAAATAAAAACCGGCAACGTCGTGTTAAAGAATCGTAATGTTTACCTCTCTGACAAATGGGTCTCGTCCAACGGTTT
>JAQFZG010004056.1:0-12427 GCA_034695465.1 Entomobrya nicoleti | reverse complement strand
ATGGCACAGTAGTATCCTATGGACAGAAGAGAAAAAATACTTGACTTTTGTGAATATGCAGAGATTCATTGAGCCGCAAAAAATGATTCACGTTTCTCAGTTGTGAAACAGCTCTTTCCGGAGACTGTGCTTTTTCTTTACACATCATAGATCCATATATACATGCATGGAGAAGTGGTGCATGCATTGCCATCACATCATTTTTACTCAGACGACATGTTCAAGCAAGCAAGCGAGTAAAGGTGTGAGGTGGAGAGCAAAATAAAAAGAAGGAACGAGAAAGGAACATCTGTTCAGTTTTGTCCCATTCCGGGAAGTCCATGTGCTTCGTGAAGACTTTTACTACGGATTTTCTGCAAGTTATACGATATAAATGTCTCAATCACCAAATTTGCTCGCTTCTGCCATCGAATTGGAGTAATTTGTTTGGTGATATGTTCAAGGGATGAGAAATTAGAAAAATCTCACTTTCCCCCGACATCCTCATTCGTTCATGTATACTAAGCTTGAAGTGTAAGTCAACTTACTTGAATGAATACAACTTACAATTCTGCTTATTTTGTAGTGGAATTTGTGACTAAACTACTTTAATTGGTTTCAAAACAGTTAACTGATTGTTGAATGAATTCCTTATGAAACAAAAAACAAAATGAATTATCTGACACCTGATTGTGATTTCAGTAAGAGCATTATGCTGTTTCAGTGCAGTTTTCTCTTATCGTAGTCCAGCACATCATTGATGTCAGTCGAACTACATAAACATTAGTGGAACGAATAAACGTTTTAATTACTGAAAAGAATATATAATTGTTACACTGAGAAAGTGCAAAAATGAGCTCTTACCAGTTTGTCAATTCATTGGCAGCTTGCTACAATGGATCTCGTGGTGGGCCTGACCCCAACGCCACAAATGACTACTATCCCGGTGCACCAGCAGCGTCAAGTGCTGCTGGTGGTGGAGGAGCTGCTGGGTCATCTTATCCAAACTGTTACTCACCTGCTACCGCTGCTCAGGCTAATTACTACGGCGGTTCCCCAACTCACCATGTGACAAACTTGTCAAATGGTTCCGACTACAGAACAAACGCTCCTCCTGGTCTCAACGGTGGTTCAGTATTACCTCTTACCAGCTCCCTAACAAATAACCCCAGTTGCAAATACGCATCCCCCGCACTGAACAATAACAATAGTACTACAAATAACAATAACTCTGGTGCAAACAACCCTACCAATATTGTGTCAAGTGGGGGAGGGAGTGGGGCAAACGCGAGTGCCGTTGTGGCAGCCGCAGCTGCAGCAGCAGCCCTTGTAGGACTTGATACTGGTTTGGCCAACTGTGGCTCACCGCAAGATTTGACCACAAATAGTAACGGCTCATCAGCATCCAGTTCCGTGTGCAGTACCCCCAGAAGTCCACCTTTGGGCAGCGGGGGAAGCAGTACCGGAGGAAGGAGTCAGAATAGCCAAAACTCGCAGTCAAACTCTTCACATAATTCCACAAGCCCTAATTCAAATAATGGCACCCAGAGTCAATCAGGGAATACCAAAGGATCATCGGGAAATCCACCGCAAATTTATCCCTGGATGAAAAGGGTTCATCTAGGTCAAAGTAAGTTCGTCATTATTTGATCGTGTCATAAGTTGTTACGATACATTCAAACTGACTTACAAACTATATACAGAATAATTCACTCGAGACAATCCATATGATTTTACATAATTAGACTGATCCAATCTTACACGAAAAATTTCATTGTATGCATTTCGTTCGAAAGAATGTAAAATGATGAAAGATATTGAATCTTAGAAAAATTCGTTAAAATGATCTCATTAGAAATGAACTTGAAAACCCCCATGACTGCCATTTGTACTCCAGACGCACATTTCACGCTGAACTTGACTCTTCATTTTTAAAACGTGATATATCCTTTATTTTTGTAGGTACATGTGTAGACATTTGAAAGGTCCCTTCATATTTATAAACACTGTTCTCTAAAGAGAAAGAAAAGTCAACAGGAATACGACAAGGGCTTACAATAAGTCATAAAATAGTTTTGTAATATGATTATTACCCGTTGAAAATATTAGAATAAGAATAGCAGATACTTGAGAAGGAGTGAAACATATATTTTGGTAAAAGAAGGGCTTATTCTGAAAAGCACATGCATAATAATAAGGAAGCCAGAGACACCCTGTCGGTTGTAGTTGCATAATATAGTATATAAAAGTTACAATCATCCTCCCCCATATATTCTTAACAAGAAGCCACGAGTATCACCACATATTCCCC
Source organism: Entomobrya nicoleti (assembly GCA_034695465.1). Taxonomy (NCBI): domain Eukaryota; kingdom Metazoa; phylum Arthropoda; class Collembola; order Entomobryomorpha; family Entomobryidae; genus Entomobrya; species Entomobrya nicoleti. Next base: position 10,137 of record JAQFZG010004056.1, on the reverse strand, counting down.
ATAAGGCTCAAGGCATTGGCTCGTAAATCTTATTTTCGCCCTTTCAAGTCAAAACCTTCTTGTTCTTGTGTGTGTCTCACTTATTTACTCTTCCTTTCCTTTAGCACACATACATACAACACAACATAAAATTATCATTCTAATTTCTCGGATTTTATATGGAACCAAGGCCTTTTGTGTACGACAGACCCTCCTGGGTTCAATGTCACAAATCCTAGCTACAGTTTTCAACGACAGAAAGCTCTTTGGTTCATCATTTTTAAAGAATTAATCTTGACCATTCATTTTATATTTTTCACCACTTTTTGTTTAAAAATGCAAACAATATATTGAATGTTTTTGCAAGTTTTTTTAAAACAGTTATTTCTTTCTTATTGAGCTGATTTTTGTACAAAACAGGTCATTACATGCAAACTTCCTTTGCATTTTCTGAACTGTACAGTTCGGTATATATATTTTACACAACTAAGTAAGCAGCAATTAGCATAAATAAGTTTGAAAGGTAAATACATGAATGGATTATGGAAATCTCTTACAATTACTGCTATTTTTTTGTTACGAGATTCCCAATTTTCTATTAAAATATCGTTTGACTGGTCATGAGGAATTCCGAAATAGAAACATTTTGCTCATTCCGTTGTACCACAGAATTATGTTTTTATGCATAGAAATACAACTTATGTATTCTGTAGATTTCTGAATAGCACACATGGAAGTTACCAATGGACATTGGAAAGATGTGAGAAATCAACAAATGTTCTCACGAAAGTCGGTGGGTAAATCATTGGCTCAAGAGCGATGGTGTCAACTTACAGAATTTGAAATGTTTCAAAATCATGCCACTAATATATCGTAAAAGGGTAATATGTAAGATGCTAATGTTACAAACAGAAAGGTGTTCTTTTTCCATCGTCATTAGTACTAAAACGAGTTTGTACATTAAAATTAAATTAGTGATTACAGTAAATTAGTGTAATTTCCTATTAATTCTTAACAATTGCATTCATTGAAAACAAGGCAATTTTTTAAGTAGTACAATTATTACATTGGGTGGCTAGACTAAAACCAACAAGTCAAGTCATATTTGATTGGTGACACAAAACCTATAATTAAGTGGATGAAAGAAGGTAGTGCTATATGTACTTCAGTGGGTGGGCAATTGTAGTTAGCTGCAGTCACTCATCGCTTTACTTTCCCATTCACATCATTCCCAACTTGTCTCTTTTCTGCTATTAGTTCAATTATAAAATAATACGATGACTATAATGGAGTTACTTGAGTTGCAACAAGGCACCATGCGCAAGTGTCTATATTTTTATACTATAATATTTCATTCGTTATATTCGCTAGCATCAAACAATGCACATTGAACAACAGACATGGACATGACTTCACTCTGGGGGACACGACCAACCAAAACCAACACATAACGACATCGAATCGAGTTTTACAAGCTTGTTGTTTAGCAGCTCAACAATAGTAAAAATGCCATATTAGGAATGGAGGAAAAAGCTTTAAATGCGTCCAGTCACATTTCATGACTGTGTTGTTGCGTTCACTCTGTTAGATGACGATGATGATGATGGCATGCTAGTTGATTGCTCTTTAAGAACTGGTTGGTTTTTTATGTATGACGATGTTGGTTGGTGTTGATGATGATGATGATGATTGTTAATAGTATGTTCCACCACCATCATCAAAAGTAACACTAACAACTAATATTATACACCATGTTCATGCAACACCAATACCACCACCAGCACCTCTACAATGAGCCAGATAGACATCAAAAATATGAAAAGGAGGCAGGCCAAAAAAAACTTTTAGACTTAAACTGACTGATTGTTGAGTTCATAGTAACTCCTGCTGCTTAGTTTGTTTGGTGGTGAGCAAAAGGAACATGAATATGAATACAAGAAAGAAACATGACTATAAAGATGGATTATCTCACCGCAAAATCAAATGGGTTGGCTTAACTGCTTCACCAACAGCTTACAAGCTTACCACCATCACCACCTACTTTACTAGCCAACATAAGTTCTATTTAGCAAATAAACGATAAACTAAGCTTAAATATATTAAATATATTTTCATATCATAATATCTTCACACATTGCATTTCAGTACATGCTACTTGTCATGTAAAGAATTTATGTACATACAAAAGAACTCATATATGTATATTTGTCTAGCAATCAGAAAGAAACAAAAGGGATAAACCTGCTATTTGCCAGCGGGCAGTGAACAAAGCAGCAGGAGAATCTCATAAAAATTATTCTGTGTACTTTTCCTTATTTACCCCAATAAACCTCATACAAGCATGTCGACTCATAATAATACAAATAAAACATGCATTCCATAGATAAAACTATCTTTGGTGTGTATCAAACAGGTGTACGATTTCCTTTTTATGCAATATCGAATGCCGCAAACTATTCGCTTTTCGTTTGAAACCTTATCTTGGAAGATATAGGTATGTACATACCTAATCAGGAGATTGATTTTCCAGCGAATATATGAATAATTCATATTGGAAATTTAAAAAATCATTCATTGACATTTGGCATTTTTGAATTCGTTTTTTAAAATAAGCTTTCTGTCTGATTTTTATAAGATTGATAGCTTTATTCATCAAAGTATAAGTCATTTTTAGGACTCTCCGAGTAAAAATCTTTTACGTTGCAGAGAACGATAGGATAATAATGCGTTCATCTAAAAACGAAACAGATTTTTTTTTATCAGAAAGTACTAGTAGTAGCCATGAAGCAGCTGATTCGAAGATATTAGTCTTATCACGCCAAAAAAAACTATGTATTTATTTATACATACGTACGACTATAATTTCAGAATAGGCAAATGTGCAAACTCTTCTGTCTAAATTGGATTCTGATTCTGATATAGGTATGCACAAAAATATCATTTTCACGTATGTTATGCGCCATGCGCTTATACGTGGTGGTTGTGTAGTGTTTTTGAAAAGTAGTAGTGCTTGTAGTAGTAGGCATGAAGGGAAATCATTAATTTTCTTGAAAGAACAAGAAAAATTCATATAAATTCCGATTCGTATACATTACATGCATTATGGCATGTGAAAACAACACTTCACAAGAGAGAAACCTTGTGTGAGGTCTTGTATCCTTTGCTACACACACACATACACACGTAATCATTTATTTGCCGAGTGATTATGATGATGATTAGGATTAGAATGTTGTTTTACTTGCTAGTTGATATTATACTAGCAAAAAGGTGCACCTCAGTAATAAATCGTCGTTAAGAATCCCTTTTTAGCACATCAATATTTTACAGCAGCAAGCTCTGCTCTAGTGTTAGAAGAGGTCTTGACTTTTTAAACCTCTCGTCAAGTTTTGCATGGCAGATTAATAGAAAAAAGTACACCATGCCGCAAATATTAATTTTCATTTCATTTTAGCAACCACGTCAAAAAAATTGTAAGCATGCCTATAAGTGTTCGTGATGAATATACAATATTAGTAATCTATTTTATGCATGATTTTCATATTATTTGATCGCGGAGAGGGATAAAATCCTTTGTAGCTGGTTGTTGTGAATGAGAAAGGTTTTAAGATACAAAGTCGTGATAAAAATTGAGAGGGTTACTGGCTTGACTTTGTCTCATATATTTACTAAAAAGGAGTTTCAGCAACACCAGAGCCGTACTAATACAGCAACAATAAAATAATGATTGTTATTATTATTTCATTTTCATGGCATTACCACCATACCACCTACCTCTGTACTGCCACTTCAGCGTGGACTTGAACTGTTGTTTGGTCTTCCACTTAATCATTTTCATAAGTTGACTTTTGCTGCTGTAAATCTACTTGTTAGGAAAATGGCACTACTACTTAAATAATAATAATACTATTATCATTGTGTACTCTGCTACTACAACTAACAGTTATAGAATAATCAAATGAGCAGCAGCAGTTTGAGCCAGTCAGTCTCACTCAGATATGACAGACAGGCCAACGTGATTCATTGCTTATGTAACGTAGACCACATCAAAAACCTTATCTTCATCTTTTCTCTCTTCGGTCTCTTCTTTTTTCTCCAAACGCAAACGAATCTAATAGAAAAAGTAGGCAGTCCAGTGGAGCAAATGCAGTTCCAAAACCTGGATTCTGTACAACGAAATACCACATTTTATATCATATCATGTCATATCACACTCTTCTCCATATGCATGTTATGCTAGTATTAATCTGTAATAATAACAAAACTAATATGATTATAATAACAAGAAAGCATAGTGTATAATGCACATATACAAAAAAAAATGAATTCTTAATTTTTTCATCAAAAAATTCTCTACCGAAACGGACCAAGTTTCTATTACAAAAACTAAACTTGCTGAAGCAACAAAAACTAACCCCGCAAAGTTAAAAACAAGCTTATAAAAATTGAGCTAAGATTCTCTAGATATTTAAAAAGTGTTTTTCTTTTGTTTTTGTGTACACTTTTTTATACATTACAATGCCAATTAAAATTCGAAATCACAACATCATTTATAGACCTATTTTCAAGTGACATTGTCAGAGGATCTAAACCTTTGATCTTTTAAAGGGGTAATTTAATCTAATATGAACCTTTACTACTAATGCTGCTAAATGAGAAACAATGATGGTGGTATGGTGTACAGTGGTGGGTACAAGTAGCAAACGTCTTCCCCGTAGATATGCTCCATGTGAATCACAGTAACCTTGTTTGTATCATATTTTATCATCTTTTTCTGAGTCTGAGAAACAAGGTAGCCGCGCCGGTTCACATGTGCTGCACAGACGTTTTCATTTTTTATCCTCAGCAATGTATAGCATGTATTTTGAAGTTATCAACATCTAGCTTTTACTTTGTGATGTTCCGGTATTCTTTAGTTCACTACCACTTCTTACCACCGGCACAAAGAATAATTTACATAATCACTTAAACATTGGTTTGTTTAGTGTAAATAATTTAATTTCATAGTAATTATAAAATGTGATCACTATAACTTTTAACTTGATTATCGCCGAGATTTTTCGAAGTTGTGTTCCACTTTTCCATAAAAAACATTACTGCTTTATTTTATTAAGAGTGAAGCTTGAAGCTGGCTGGGAAATAATGTCCAATCCACTAGATCTATAATGAATCCGGACTATATATGATTATATTATTACTGGCCGTCGGCTTTCGAATATTGTAATCAAAGTGGTAGGATAGAACGATACTGATATATTCATTACCCATGAATGCATTAGAAGTGAAGACCCCTTTCTTCTCCTCTGATTCTTAAAATAAAAAGTCAGGGAATCTGAAATTTTAATTAATTATTGCATGTCAAGTACTCAACTCATGTTTCCCTGTTCTGTTTTGTAATCCGAATTTGACTTCTCTTGCTCCTTTTTGTTTGGTTGCTTACATTACGTACATACATACGCCGAACAAGGTGGGTCTCACACACTCTGTTCTGGTGACTGACACATTCCACTTGAACGAGAAAAATGCGAACATTGTGAGTCAACTTAGAATACATGTCACCGCAATTGCAACAATCATTCATTTTATTGGACTACTTTTCATTGCTTTCCTTTTGCATAATGATTTCGATAACTGAGTGCAGTTGCCACTAATATGTTAGATCTGATTATTATTGCAATGCATCATGCATATTATATACAAAATTAGACGACTGTTTAGGTCGTTTTTTGGTTGGTGTTTGATATCAGCTACAGCTAGAGTTGCTGTTTAGTAAAATTTCTTACTATAACCCACCGGATGAAAGGGTTGCTAACAATTGGTAGCTTGCTATGCATAAATTCATTGGGAATAAAATGTAATAAAAGTTTACAGCATTTTTTTTGACTATGTGTCAAATGCATAATAAGTAGTCAGTCAGCATAAACCAGACTAATGGACGGTGGTGGTAACTGATAACAAAAGCATCTCCTTGGCTGAGAGTAGCTTTGTTGGTCACACTTGACTGATTGGTGTCGGGAATCCCTTCCGCTAACAACTATCAATCCGCATTTTTATTTCTTCGTAAAAATAAGCACAATTTTTACTCATGATTCAACGATAAGTAGTTTTATTTGGGATGCGGTAAATTTACGATTTGAATGACATTGTAAAAGGGTAATAAAGTAAAAATTGAATATAGATGATATATCGTTGTTAAAATCAGTAAGAGTGAAGAATGATAAATTAAAATGACCACCACACATTCATGATTAGATCAAAGTGTAAAATAGTTGGAAATCCTTCAAAAAAAGCATAATACTAACAATGACCAGCTATTAAGTTCTCATTGTTTTTACCCTTTTGCTTCTGTCTGCGGTTTGTGCTTGGGAATTCCCATACCGTAGTTCTATGCACATGGAATGATTACGATGTATAGACAGAATGTTGGAACAAATGAAGATCTTACAACTTGCGTGTAAAATGTTTTCATCGTGTTACATAGTTGATAGAACATATCTACAGAAATGTATACATGTTTTATAGTCCATAAAGTTGGTATTCAATTGGAAGACACACTTTAGCTTCACAGCAAGATTTTTTTTGGCTCTCTGCGTTTTCATTTTGGTTGAATGCTTCAGAAGAAGGAAGGAAGAAGTACAGTGATTGCAAGCAGCTGAAGCCAAGGTAAAGAGACGATGAAGACAAGGCATAAGAAGAAGAAAAAATATTTCGTTATTTCTGAGGGTCGTCAGTCAGTAAATAACAAAGTTTTAAGACAACTGCTTGCAGAAAGATAGAAAATGGTATATTATCATATTATCAAGCCACTTACTATAGGCTACTTCCGAGTATAATGCGATATGATACAAGTACATACGAAATGCATACATCTTATGAACTTTTAAATGCAAGTATGTATGCAGATGAACTTGTACATAGTGGCTTGTAACGATTGAAAGACACTCTCAAGAAGAAGAAAAATCTTCCAAGAAGGTCTTATTTCGTGTATGCACATATCATCTTCGTAATATTGGCCTCTGCGGCAGCAGAGAATTTGATTTTGACTTGACTTGAGAAAAGAAAGGTTGATGGCAGATGAATTCAAATTTCAAGACAAGAAGCCTGACATGTGTTCTAAAACTGAATATGTCGTAAGTATAGGCGAAGTAATAAAGTAGCGTAAGACGGACTGAACGTCATGAATCATGAGCGTAATGGTCAATAGATTTTGATCAGTACTTTGTGGCACGTTCTTGTACGCTTAATTGAGTCAAGTTTATTATATTATTAGATCTCAATTGGTTGATACCAATGAATGGACATGAGAGTAATGAAGACGTACAGAAGTTTCTTAAAATATCTTAAATTTTGTAACTTTTTTGAATACTTAAAAGTATACTGTATACGTAATTTTTTTGACAATAAATTTAAGTGCTATGCTTTTAGTATAGCGAACACATATTATATACCGTACTTTATATGTTTATATTTTACTTTGAACTTGAACACATATATGTACCTCAACAAAGGGGTTAGCCTCAGGTAGCTTAGCATAAAATTTTCAGGACTATATATTCATAACTTTTTGTACAATTTCAATTAAACAAATTATTGGCTTGATGATCTTTGCGACATTTTGATAAATATTGCATAGCCGCTTCATTCGGGCACTTTAAGTGATAGTTGGCAACAGGTGGGCAATAAATTACTAATCTCATAAAAATATATCAAACCAGGCAAGCAGTGGAATGTGCTGTACATGTACATTATTTGATGATTACGTGTGTACAAACCTAAAAAAGAACAGTGTAATGGGCATTGAAACATGTTCGCTCGAACTTCTGTCACAAATAATCTTGACAAGTGTTACACAAACTATTCCATATACAATGTGAGTACAGAATGGGTGTATATGGAGCGTAAAGTTACAATACATTATTTATTTTATTGATCCCTATAAAACAATTAAATTCGATTAACTTTATCTGATCATTGGAGCCGCTTTCTTTCTTGTATATGCTCATTATTGTTATAATACAATACACGATATCAGCTTACCGACCATAAAAAGTTACGCCTTTGGGGCAATCTGCAAATTCATTCTTGATTCTTGATTTACTAAGAATATTATTCAAGCTAACACGAGATTTTTTCTAAATGCAAACGGTTCTCCTAACCTGAATGAATACATATTCATGAAAGCATGCATACGGCTGAAGAACCAAGCCTGTGATTGTGATCATCACAATTTTTTTTACCCTAGTCAAAAAGATGACGTAAAAACTGAAACAAAGAAACCTTTATGCTGTTTTATTATTTGTGTTTCTCTCAAGAAGATTCCTTACAGACCGGCTAAAAAATATGTAAGAAGCTGCAGCTGACATGTTGACATTTTGACAGTTGTCAAGTCCTGTCAATCTGCGCGAACGTTGTGGGCAGCTTCAATTTTCGGTTACATACCACACCAATATTCAATCTCTACATATGTACATGCTCATATTTATGAAAAATGCAAATATATACATATTTGTTTCCTCTTAAAACTAAAAGGGAGACTTTCAGTGTAATACGGGCATGATGTTGTTTGCGTTGAACTAAAGTATTTTAGGTTGTCTTGCAATCTCCTAGAAGATGAAGAGCCCTTATAGTAATTAATTTCTAAGGTATGCTAACTGAACGTTAAGTTTAAAATTTCGTATTTACTATAGCTTCATGCAAATATGATATACTTACTTTATGATACGGTGTAATTGAAGAAATAATTTGCGATTAATATTTCGATTGAAAAATTCACGAGGCTGCATATATAGGTTGTGTGCGAGATCTTGGGTAATTTTAAATCATGAAAGCTATATTTTCTCTCTTCCATTTTCCCAAACAACCGATAATAATTATTTTCTCATTTTTCACCGGAAATTGACAGTCGGGCTTTTTCTCCCTTTTTCCACAAAGCTTTTCAGCTTTTGTCCGGGTGGATTGCATAGCCTAAACCGTATAAAGTAGGGAAGTAGCTCAAAAACTTGTCAATGCGGGTCTGTCCTATGATGAAACGCATATCCCATACGCTCAGAATGCAGTTTAGTTGTAGGAGTATAGAATACAGTCCTTTGGGAACAACCTGCAGCAGTACGACATAAAATGCACAAGCGTACTTTTATCATATATGTATATATGTAGATATACATACATACACTCTGTTTACCCTGACGTAATTGAATCCTTGCATTTGAACTCTAGAATACGTAATAGAAAAAGCAGCTATTATGCAACACCACCAAAATCATTTTTGGCCTTGTAAAAACAACGATTTTACAATGTAACTATTCACATTTTCAGCATTTCTCACATCAGCCGTTCTCTTTTTTCTTCTTATACGGTTTTGTTGTTGTATGTGTGTGGTTGCACAATATATACATGCACACACATCATTCCCGTATCGCATAACTTATCGATGTACCTATTTTCATTCATTCGCTTGTTCGTTTCACCATCATCATCAGAGTCGTCAACGTCATCGGTTTTTCTGGGAGACAATGAATTAAGTGCATCCGGAATTGTAGGAGAAACCGGCACCCCTGGAAAAAAGACCATGCATTGCATATTGCATGGAAAACGTTTCATCAAACAATACAAAGGCATCCACTTACTCGCGAGCATACATGCAGGCAAAATGCTGTTGTTATGCTCCGCTCCCACTTCTCTCTCCTGAGCTGCTCCCCCTGAATAAATTCTTTTGGCACTTGTGTGTTGTGTATGCAGATGGATGAATTGATACGCAATTTTCTTATAAACGCTTGTGTTCATATCATAAACTTGTTAAAATATATATTGTATAGGTACACGTTATGCATTTTTTTTATCGATACGATAGGATACGATAAAAAATAGAAACACAATCGCACTATTTACTTTGCGTATAATATTAAATGGTGTGAGTAGAAAAGTGTGGATTTGTTTTTGATACGGGAATTTCAAAATGGAGTTGGGTATTCAATATCAATCCAAACATGATCCAGAGGGAGAAACTGGCAAAAGTGGCAAACCTTTGACATTGAGGTTTTAATGGGGTTGCATGCCATTATCCTATCATTGCTCACTTTTTCATCATCATCATCCTCATTACAAGAGAAATGAATATTGCGATAAATAAATTTTGAAAATCCTGAATTTAAAATTATC
>JAQFZG010004055.1:0-12427 GCA_034695465.1 Entomobrya nicoleti | reverse complement strand
TTGAATCTTCCTCTTTTTCTGCTTGCTTGCTTTACTTTTGCTCCCTTTTTGTGAAATGTTTTACACTTCAGTAGAAATAAATTAGGAACAAAGATATAAAAATCGGTAGATGATCATGATGATATGTTTGTTGTAGCATTTTGCAGTTATACTTTGACATGAACACGAAGATATTTGCAGTAAAAAACTAACAATATGGGGTATGTGTTTTCAATACAACTCTATATTTGCCAAGAAGCGCGTAGTAACAGTATTCATGTATTTCCTTTGTTGAATGGAATCTCAAGCAGATATCTATTTTTGTATTCGAAGGACATCGATTTAGACAACCAGGGGGATATAGACATATTTGAATCTATGTGTAGATAAGATTGCTTATGTGTGATGTCGAAAAAATGAGAAGCAGGTTAGTATGTGCTCTGTCTGTAAAAAAAATTGACTGTTGATTGAAGGCGGTGTACTGACAATCTGTACAATCATGAATATTTTGCTGTAGCAGAAGTGAAAGCATGGCTGAATATGCATTATACTTCGTGTAGGTACGTTACACTGACATAGTAAAAGTCCTGTATTTACTCATGCACGCACTTCCCCTCTCCCTTTCCTTTCTTCCTTGTACACATCATTTCCCCTTCAGTACATCTACATTACTTGTCAATTTTTCTGTCGCTTTGTTAAGTTCAGTTCACTTTCTAAAAAACGAATTTTGTGATAGAAAATCCATGCACAGACATCATGAGCTTTTTAGCTTGAAAAAAATTATTTATGCAAAAAAACTGCTGTCTAAAAGGGAAAGGCAAACGAAATGAGAATTACGATGAAAATAGAAAAGCTCATTGAAAAATTCGTAGAATAAAAAATATTAATAAAAATTGTGCAAAACAAGCTCATATTTATTTATTTACTCGACAACTACATAACAAGAACATACATTTTTCTCATGTTCATTTTATTGCCTAATCCCTGTCAACCATTATGTTATTACCTTTTTTGTCATGTACTACTTCATTATGTTAAAGTCAGGAACACCGAGTAGTCATTCAATAAAGTATAGTGCTGCATGTTAACTGACAAGAACTAAAAACTTTTTGTTTGAACTTTTTGTGAGTCGGGCCTGTGTGCCGTGCCTTCTTTACAAAATTTACATGCAACTCTATATTCGCACGTTACATACTAATAATATTCACAGGTATTATTATTGCTCTTTATGTAGATATTTTGTACAAAAACAGGGCACAGACAGCAGAGTACACAAAACATTTGAATTCAGCAACTCTGGAAGAGCGATATAGACAATAACTCGTAGTGTCTACTTGTGTGTATGAACTTTTTAGCTGGTTTGAAATTTCATAAGGTGATATATTATTACGGGTTATAGCAAGCATAACCACTAAAAGTATAGTATACGATGTAAAGCATTATAGCTTTAGATTTTTTAGAGAAAAAGATTTACTTTTGTAAATGTAGTGAGTTGGGTTGGGAGTATAGTTCAGGAAAGGCATCATCATCGCCGTAGTCATTTGCTTCATAATGTTCTGTGTTTCTCTTCTCCTACTTTATATTACGGTGCTCGTCCTTTTCGTCATTATTATTATTCTACAGGAAAACTTATAAAACATGAAAATAATGTGCTGTGAGGTAAGATAGTGGCGACTTTGACAAATGAAACGGAAACTTTCCCTGTGTACCGTATACTAACCAAGTAGGCATGAATGCACGCATGCATGCAGCACGAAGTAGAAGACCAGACCAGACCACAGCATGCTAAAAAGTGGAGGATATTTTTTTCGACTCTTCTACTCTCTTTTTTTCTGCCCCTCTATCTCCTACTTGCTTGGTGGATGGAGATACTTTAGGTATTCTCGTCTAGTGAGCAGTAATACTTCAAAATATACAATTTATCGTGCTACGTTTACTACACAGTATTTTGTCAAAATCAACAATTCAACTTTTTCTTCTAGTTATTATGCATAGGTGAAAACATACATAATACTTGGTTTAATGTACAAAAATACTTGTGTGTCCGTAAGCCCAACATTGGAGTTGAGTAAAATGTATATTTTCTGTGTAACTTTGAGTTTGCTACTAGCTCTAATAGCAGCCACACATTCAAGAGAGAGAAAACTATCGTGTGGTGAGGCAAATAACTTTTATCCTTTCACTTTCTCCATTTTCTCTGTTAAGCCCAGGAAGCTTTTTTGTTTTTCAATTCTAAGCTGTATGTCTGTCTCTACTTTTTTTATATTCTCGCACTCGTTTCCTCTTCTGTAAAATGACAAGTTTCTACTACAAATTTTCTCGCGTTGTATTTTGTCTTGCAGGTGATAAACCAAAAAAATATATCTTGAAAAAAAGATCAAAAGAACAACAGAGCAAAAGAATAAAGATAGAAAACCATTTGTCCATACAAAAAGAACTTTATTTTTTTTTTGGTAAGATATTTTTTTCTATTATGCAGGTTTTTTCTTTTATTCTTATTCAGTAATCCAACGATCAGCTAGTATAATAATTTATTTCCCAGTAATAATATCCAGCAGAGTGGCTGCCTATACATTCTCTCTAGACAACATGCCTTGGAATGCATATATATTTTTATCTCATCTTATTCAGCAGTAACCAAGCTAGTTACAATTTACATGCAATAATGCTGGGAACGGTTGGGTTGTTACTACTGCTGATCGTCTAGAAAGCGTAAAACATGGTGAAAATCACGAACTCAGGCTTGCTTCTGAAAAACCTACAAACAAATCTCAAAATGTAATATACATGCATGCTCTTTCTCTCCTATTTCTCACTTTAAAAATATTTCCATGCTGTACAACTTTCTCCAATTTTTTTACTCTAAATACCTAAATAATATGCACAGCATACATCACATCATCGATGTTCGCTGGGTATGTCGATGTGCCGTGCATACACACAAATTATCCCACTGTATCTCAACTCAGAGTCAACAGTAAAGTGAACACTTCTGTTTTTCTCTGATGCCAAGTTAAACGACTCCCTCTAGTTCACAGTATAGCGCTATGTGGGAGAGGAAGGGTGCAATATAACATATTATTACATCACCGCAGCAGTAGTTATATTTGTAGTTTGTAGTACCCCACGCAGTATCAGGGAATACAATTGGGGACTTTGATTTGTTACAACGAGGATTTTATTTTAATGGAATTTTGTGGTTTGAATTGCAGATGACGGGCTCAAAGCCCTACCACCACCGCTACATTACTCGTTCCTTCATCGACACTCTTCCACTTTCTCTTTTGCAATATGTACAACAATTTTAGGGTAAAGCTCAAGCTCATGTATGTGCACACACGTTTCCTTCCATCTTTTCCTTTCGCTTTTGCAGTGTCGGAGGAGCAAAAAGGAACGATATCCATACATACATAATCAGTACGTGTTTTACTTGATCAGGCGGCAAACAAGCATCATTATTATTATTTTTCGGCGAAAAATCTAATTTTCATATGCCCACACACAAATACTCTCAAAAACTTCACGAGAGATAGTCGACACTCGTAAACTATGCCCCCACCACAGAAAAAAAAGAATCATGAAAAATCTGGTAAGGGTTGCTACAAATCTCCTACTTTAAACACATCCATCCATACAGAGACAAACACATGCATGCACAGACAGGAAGCCCTTTCTCTTCAAAACAATGTTGCTAGAATTACAGGGTACTTTATCATCAAACGTTTTACTATGCAATGAAAGCCGACGACTACGTTGAAAACGACATATACTATACTACAATAATAATGATTAGAATCGGGTGTAATCATAAAAAGTTTACATGCATCCTATATTCTACTTCTCTTGCTCCTCGTGACATCAACTTAAGTTCACATTCACATGTTTCCCTATTACGGGTATTATATACACATGGAAAAATAACTCAAAGGAAGTAAAAGTGTACTATGCAGCTAATGTTTCAGCCTGGCGCTAGTAAAAAAGTAGAGAATGAGAAGATATCCGAAAGATATGGGAATCTGTCGACTCAGCATCAATAACTGTAATAACAATAATAATAGGGAAAAGACAGGGAGTAGTAATAATAATACCCTACCACCACCACCGATACTTCAGCAATGACGACAACATGCATACCAAAGAGGAAAAAAACTATTATATTACTATGTCGTCTCGTTTTGCTTGCATATATTAGTAGCAGCAGTAGAGAAAGTATAAAAAAGAAAGATGGATAGTATCTATGAGAGAACATGATCATCAGCAGAAGAAATAAGAAGTTGAGCTGGGTAAAAAAAAGGAGGAATATTCTTGTCGTTGATCATGAAAAAATAATGGGGAAGATGTTCCCAGTAAGACCTCTGACAAACACAGGAAGAGAAATAGATAGACAATGATCATAATAACGTATCTTGTGCGATGATTATGATGATGATGTCGCTTAAGATGATCACCATCATCCTCATAGTCATCTTGGGTATTAGAATGACAACAACGACAAGTATAATGATGATTATGATTGCATTGTGATATCCCAATGGAGACTGTCTAGTCAGTAGGAGCAAGAGAGTACCCGAAAACTGATAGTGTCATTGCACAGGGGAGAACAGAGGAAGTCAAGTCAAAGGGCATTTGGTATCAATAGTACACCATTGGAGTAGGTAGAAGAGTACATAAGATCATCCCTTATCACTTTTCCTGAGATCAATTTACAACGTCTTCATTCCGATTTTCGCAACATACAAAACAAAATGAACAGTTGTTGAAAAAGCACATCATTATTGAAAATTCCTTTTTACGTTGTTTTATGCTCTCTTGTGTTTTTCTTCAGAGGTAGCCAAGCGGAGGTATAAAATTGACTTGATAAGAAGGCATACTTTACAATAGCCATCATCAAGAATGAAGTTAAAGTCAACTCAAGTCAGAAGGAAACTGAGTTTGTTTGGTGTACAAATGTTTTGGGCGACTACTTTTACAACATTCTATTCTTAATACCTAGTGACTTAACTGGTAGTCGTAACTGAAAAAAACGCATCTCAAAGAGCTAGAAAGAAATGCCATTATTATGGGGTTTGTAGAAAAGAAGAATAAAAATAAGAGCAAGGGAGAAAGAAAAGTAAAAGATTCACTGTATTCCATTCTATTCTTCTTTTTATTTCACCGATTTCTCTACCATCACCACTGCCACCAGGTTAGCAAAAAGCAATAGTCGTGTGATAGCTATATAAAGCATCAGCAGAAAAAAGTTTGGTTCGTTATGTGATGGGAGAGTGTTCGCTTACTCTATTTTAACAACGACGTAACGATGCAATAGGAATAGCTCTTGGCTCTCTCATTCTCATAATATTACAACCTTATTTTGCCTATAATGCTGCTTGTGTGTGTTTCCTCCATCACCATCCTTCTCTATAGTAGCACACACACACACACAGTTATCATCATCATCAGTATCGTCACTGAACGACTTTACCTTAGCTACTACCACCACTACTGCCATATCATCGTCATCAAGAGTATCTTCTATGCTTCTTCTGCTACTTCTACTACACAAATCGTTATTCGTTATTACTCCTTTGCTACTACTCCTGTTGTTCGGAAAAAATATACATTGTGGATGAGTGAGTGAAGTATATACAGAAACACGGTGAAGTAAGACGAGACGAAGAAGGAACAAGTTGAAGTACTGCTTACTAGTACGCTGACGCACAATTCGTTATAGAAAAAAGGAAGGAACCAGAAAGACAGACAAGAGCACTGCAGAAGCAGCGAGAAACGTTAAGCAAAAATTGTACAGACAAGAAATGCTGACGGTGGTGGTGGCTCTCTGCTTTTCTGGGTTGAAATGGAGATACGACAACGGCGGAGGTGGTGTGTTTTCCGTACTTGGTTGGTATTATGGAGTATACCCAAACTCCAGAGCTCTGTGAGTTCTGAGCTCTACTTTTTTCTCCCTTTTATTCCCCTTCCACTTCCCTCGATCGTTCATTGCCTCTTCTCCTGCTCCGCTCTCTGGATACGGAAAAATACTTCTCAGCAGAAAAACTAGCACCACCAGCCAAGCGGAGAAGCGTCAAGTCTCAAGTCAAGCAAGCTTTGGTGGTGGAAGGAAGGAAGGGAAAATTTTAGGGGAAGAAAAGGCAGCAGCAGCAAACAGTATCAAACTGTAATAAAAAGATACAGACGGGGTATCAGCGACGCTGCTACTTTAAAAAAGTATTTCACAAGAGAGAGGTTTGCTGCTTTTCAAGAGCAAAAATCCCATTTTCCTCCACAGTTCGTTGGCGATTGCAAGACTGGCAACACGTCGCAAGTTATATTTAAACAGCAATAGGAAGTAACGAAATAACCCAAAAATGGCAAAAGTCCATATTTGATAAATAGCAAGTCAACTTGCATTACTCAAATATTACGATCATTTAGGGGGGGGAAATAAATATTTTACTAGAGGACTAAACTCTGGAGTAAACTGAGAAAACGGGAGAAGGGTGCAACTTGGGCGAACAGGATTTATTTTGTGGTTGTTTTTTTGTTCCAAGGGGTATTTTTCAGGGAAGAAAGGGCTGAAAAGTTAGAATACACAATAATACTGGATTTTTCTTTGTTTTTTTCGTTCTATTTTGACTTTCTTGTGAGAAAGAAAAAAAAGACAGTAAATTTTATTTACGAGTGGGAATTTCTAACATTTTATATACACTTGTATGTATACTGGTATAAATAAAACACTTTTTTGTTTACTGATTCTCAAGGAAAATCTCCAAAAATAACTTGTCTCTAGTGCCACATACGTTTTTACTCAACAAGCCCAACAGAGGTGATATGTCCAAACTACATTATTCCTCTTTTCTCAAGTCTCAACACCAACCACCACCACAACCAGTCTCAAGCTTATCGTTGTACTTTTTTGTTCTTGCTTTATTTCCTGGAACTCTGGAAAAGCACGACACACTGAATAACTCTGTTTTTACCCTGCCGAATTTTCCCAACGGTGGTGGTAGTTGTAGTGGAAGCATTTTGCACTTGTACTCCAACAACTTCAACCACCATCCTCGTCGCCTCCTCCACCACCACCACCACTACACTACTTACTTCTCTATCTTATTTTTCCACTTTTCACAACTTCGTTTTCTACTTCTCTTGACGCTGATAGTCTTCACGTATTCTATTCACTTCTTCAGTTTGTTTTGTCGTCTTCTCATCTCCATCTCATCAAGGCATCAGGACATCATCCTAAATTTCGTCAGCCGAAACAGAGAATCCATTTTCCATCCCAGTCAACTTACGACTCATTCGGTAAGAGATGGTTTTTTGAGCATCCCAATT
The DNA here is from genome assembly GCA_034695465.1 of Entomobrya nicoleti. NCBI lineage: Eukaryota > Metazoa > Arthropoda > Collembola > Entomobryomorpha > Entomobryidae > Entomobrya > Entomobrya nicoleti. Next base: position 5,134 of record JAQFZG010004055.1, on the reverse strand, counting down.
TTGAGTTTACTTGTTCTATAACTCCCTCACTTTTCACACTCAAGTTTCCTGTTTTTACTTATTTCACTATATTATCTTATTTGCTATTTTATATTCTTTTTTGTCTTATTGCCATTTTCTCTATTGCTCTCTTTCTTCTGGCATATCTATATGTTTTCTAGCTTTTATTCTTGTTTTTCTTCTCAAGCATGCATCTCATTTGCTCAAGAAAGTAGAATCCCCTTGTGGATATCATTGTCAAGAGGAGAGAAAGAAGAGACAAGTAAAATATATAGGTATAAAATAAGGTAGAAGAGAGTAGCAGATGAGCAGATTGCCTCTTTTCTCTTCTCACTCTTAAGCAAAAGCATCTTTCCCACAGAATAAAGCACAATGCATGCCAGATACTATTTTCTCTCTTACTCACATTTTTCTCTTGCATTGGTACAGAAAATTGCATATTTAAATAGTCGCAGTCACTCAACCAGCTCAACTCAGAGTCAGCTACTCACGTTTTCTCCAAGTACAAATACGTGTACATCCATCTTCCGTACATATCTGTTCTGCACACGAGACAAGACACATTTTATTTCAACTTTATTTTAGAGCTTGTAGAGTTGTTGATGTTAGTTTTTCTCTCTAAAATCTTCATGCGAGTTGACTTGACTTCTCAACAAAGTCAAGTTTTGTCGTGCCATAGCATGCTTATCACACCATACATGTTCATATATAGAAAAGCCACTGGGTAATATATACCATCTAGAAACAAATAAGACAGAAAAACGACAAATAAAAGGAGAAATCCCAAAAACGTTGAAAATGGTATGCAAGATTGTGTGGCACAAGTGGTGGCAGAAGAAGAAAAGGTGGTGGTAGAGCAGTACTTCCTCAAACCAAAAGGCATTATTATTAGGCAACCACACGGTTTTGTGGTATCACTTGTCTGACATTACGAGACAGTCAGTCAAACAGAAAGCTAAAGAAGCTGGATTTCTGGTTTACAGAGAAAATTATAGAAGAAGAAGAGGAAATGGCTGTAATAATAGCAGTAGCAGCAGTTTTACTGTTTTTCTCTGACTGACTTGACTGAAAAGGTTTCACTTGAACTGTTTAGGGTACCTCACGTTTTTCTTCTTGAATTTGTAAAGTAATTTCTACTCCGTATGTACAACATACATACCACCAACATGGTTTTGTCGTAAAAAAATCTACTCAAATTCTTCACCAGACATATCTAGACAAGGCAGACACACACAAACAGTCAGTTTATGTATGTCTTTTTAAGTCTTTGGGTGTGTGTGGTGCTGGTATTATTATTCATCTGGTAATATATCCATGTCTTCTTTGCCTGTTTTCTTTCTGCTGCTTTGACAAACAAAAACGGCAACGAACCCATGTACATCTACTGCCTTTACACCATATTTTTTTCTGTACACACCACACTGACAACAAATATTCTTTGTATACTTCAAACCAAAGCAGACTAAAACTCTCTAAACAAGTCAAACAGACTGAAAATGTTTACAACATCCTCTGTAGCAGCTGCACTTGCTATTTTCCTTAGTTTTCAGTTTTTAGCTGATTGTTACCACTATATACACGGGCGTATCCACCACCGTAAGATGTTCGTGACTTTGCTCTCTTTCCCTCTGTCTGCCTTTCTGCCAATGTCCCTTTATCTATTTAACTATCTTAAAATCGCTGCGTTTCTCCGTGATTTTGTGGTGGCAGCATTTCTAGTTTTAGGTGGTAGGCTAGAATAACAAGTAAGTAAAGTGGCTCGACCCGTCCACCGAAACAGTCAAACTAAAGATTTCTTTATTTCACCCAAATTTACGTTTTGGTTCCATGCCATTCAACTAAGCAAACAAGATCAGCATGGGAGGCCCAACAAAGCTAAGTTAGGTAAAAGGCCATCAGAGACAAAAAAGTAGCTATGTATGTATGTAGTCCTGTAGCCAAGCCAAAGTGCAACCCTCCGCCTCCTCCTCATCCATTTCGTCTATTTTGACAGATTTCCTTGGACAGAAAAAGCTAAAGTCGAAAACCATCCATTTTCCTGCTGCTATACTAGTCCACTTCCCAATCTTCTCCAAGCTTGACCACACATGCTGTGCACCTTTTTCTCGTTAATTTCTCCGTGTCGTGTGCTTTTCTTCTTCCCATATAATAATCATTTAAACAGCATGTCACAAACACACAAACGAGCTCAAGCAGACCACCAAGAAAAAAGGTCATTCAATTTCTCTACTCACTTAGCAGAGTACCTTACAATCTCTAAATCACTAAAAATTTCATGGAATGTGGTTGGTATAAAGTAGAATGTGTAACATATACTTTTTCTGCAAAAGTGGTGAGGGTAGATAACACCACCGTGCAATAGCAATGGTACTGGGGCAATAAGAGCATGCAATATGGATGAGATGCAAGTCGCTGCAAAAAGACTACTTACATACATACATAGCCTTACTATATATAATAGAGCACACGTTTTTCAATACTAGGACTCATTTTTTGTCTTGTGGCACGGGAAGGATATTTTTACGGAAAGAAAGAGCCAAAGTGATAAGATAATGACTGAAATATCTCTTTGAATTTGTCAACAGGGACTGGGGACACAAGACACACACAAGAAGGAAAATAGTACCAGTATTTTTCCTTTAGAGACGTATATTTTTTCAGCCATACAGAGAAACGGAAAGCCCAATAGTATATTTTTCCTTAAATTACGTATATTGTTACGCCATCACACTACCACAACCACTCACTCTTGTATAAATACCCTTATAACGTTGTTTCTTTCCCAAATGAGAATGTTTTCAACTGACGTGCCCGTCTGGTGACCATTTCCGCAGAAAATATAGAAGGAGTATGCAAGAAGCGTGCAATAAACCCTGGATACACATCATGATGTTACGTAGTTGCAGGAAAAAGTGAATTGGGTAAAATCTTCCTTACAATTAACGACAATGGATTCTCCCATTTGGGAAAAAGGTAAGTAAGTAAGCATAACTAACTGTAAGTAAAAATGTGGTAAAAGATACGCATCTTCATACCACTCCACATAGTAGAAAAACAGAGAAGAGCGTCAAATGCACTTATTGTACGTATAGATAGTAGATACTTCGAATTCGTCTGCTCAACTTTCTCCGGCACACAGAAAAAAATAGAGGAAAAACCTTTGAATCGGCGTTATTAATTATGCAATCGGGTGTTCGTGACCAAATGGATAGAAAAAAGGGAAGCCGGTGTAGCGGAGAAGGATGGGTAGTAGCATTCATGGAGAAGTTTGTTGTACAGGAAAAACGTTCACTGTTCTCACAAGAGTTTAAGTTGATATGCTATACATTTTTAGGACGAAAAACGAAACCAACAGGCATGCATAATAGACAAATATACCACTAAAGGTGCCCGTTACATTGCAAAGCTACGCTATCATTCTTCCAAGTCGATTCCTAAATATTTTGTTCTCGTTTGATGAGAAATACATTCCACAAAAACACGAAATGTTCCAAGATTTGGGTTTGGGTACCCTTTCTATTCCTCTAATATTTCATAATTTCGTATTTTAACTTTCAAAATTCGGGTTTTCGTTATGTAGCTTGCAGAATAAACAGATCGTTAGATTATTACGTTTTTTAAAGATTTAGATGCTAACAAAATATTTTGTTGAGAACATTAAAAATAACTAAACTCACTGTTAATATTTCCTGGTGACAATACTTATAGAGTTGGCAGTTTTTGTTAACGCTTTTACGATGAAAAACAGGAAAAATATATCAATATTATCGATAATTAGTTAGCGTGTTTGCTAAGGTTAGATTTGGGTCAACAAAGCTGTTTTATAAAAAATACATTTTGCTTTCATTCTAGTAGAACATGAGTGTGGCCAAATGATCATAGCTGGTGAAAGCTTTAGTTAACCCACTCAACTAATAGCTGTGTTTCCGTGAATAATACTTTGTTTTATATTTTGCACTCCTACTACCAAAGACATTAGTATTTAATAGCATTCCTCTGTTAACTCATGAGTTTCATTTGTAAATAATGAAGTCGAGAAACACACTCACTTGCTTTTTATAAATACTGTCTAGAAAAGTAAAAATAGATAGAAAAAACACAGAGCACCTATGTATACTATCATAGCACTACAAAAGCATAATAACAGAAACAAACTAGCGTTATTATTACAACAGCAAAAACAACAAGCTTACCAGCCAATTTTTCTTTCTCCCTCGCACATCACCACGCCAACTAAAGTGGTAACGATGAGAGAAAGGTTTCCAAAGAGAGGGAAAAGGAGAGAAAGGAAGAGAGTCCTTATAAACTTATATATTATGTCGTTAATGGTCGTTAGGCTCTTAAAACTCTGGAGTGGCCTCTACATTACTTACCTCGCTAATAATAACACTATAAAAATGAAACCAGACATATTATACACTTTCCCATGTTATCATTATGATGATGTATATAAAACCAGAACAGAAGCAGCTGCTACAGCTGCTGCTGCTTCTCTGAGGATGGCACAAGGCTGATCATGGAAATCTAAACACTTGCTCATCTTCCACTGTTGGTGAATTTTTGGAAAGCTTTCCCTTTCCTCACAGATGGATAGATACATGTATTTCTATAGGAACCCAATGAAAAGTGCATCATGCATCCATCCAAATACGCCATGTTCCCATAGTACCATTGTAACAGTATGCTTGGGTGGGTAAATTCTTTTTTCTACGTCCATCATCATCTTCACATCACAACATCATTATCATCATCACTCTTTTTGTAATACAGCTTAACTACCCACTAACAACACAACACAGCAACAAAGTATTAGCTAATAGCAAGCCAGTACTAGTACCACTGGCGGTGGTTGGCGATGGTGGCAAGAGAAGTAGAGATAATGGGAACACAGAAAAAATACAAGAGGAAGGAAAAGGGCAATACACGGTTGTACTTTTTTCACACATGCATACTTATGGCTAATATATGGCAAAGAAGAGGCTTTTCCCCCATCTTGCTAACTTTTACCATGGTCTCATCTCGCTGCTGTTGATGTTGTATAGTAAGAGTAGTAAATGCTTTATGGTTAGTTGCTGTTTCCTCTATCGGTATTTTAGCCAAGAGACATAACAATGACAAGCAACTACACAAAAAA
>JAQFZG010004054.1:0-12431 GCA_034695465.1 Entomobrya nicoleti | reverse complement strand
AAACATTACGTAATCGACCCCAAATATTACGTAATCGACCCCAAACATTACGTAATCGATCCCAAACATTACGTAATTGATACCAAACATGACCCCAAATGACCACAAACATTACGCAATCAACACCAAACATTACGTAATTGACCCCAAACCTTACGTAATCGATCCCAAACATTACGTAATTGATACCAAACATGACCCCAAATGACCACAAACATTACGCAATCAACACCAAACATTACGTAATCGACCCCAAACCTTACGTAATCGATCCCAAACATTACATAATCTATCACAAACAGTACGGAATTTCAGCCAAGCATATTTAAAATGAATGGTTAAACATTTTGTTATTTCAAGAATCCTATTTAAAAGTTCTACGGGGTTTATTGAGTTTTTTTCTTGCAATGAGGTTATATGACACTTAGCTTAAATATAGGGTGTAAGTGAACATCCATTGAAGTCAAGGTCATAGGCCCTTTCGCTATAGCTCTCAACGGTGAAGAATTTCCGGAGTTCTGTTTTTTGCAATGAGGTATCATGGTACCAACATTGCGATTGGCATGTTAAGGTTGACCCTTGACCTCAAGGTATCCCCAAAGTCGCGCAAATTAAAAAGACGTAACAGAAGGGAATCCACGGTAACAGAGGGGAATTGTTGGGAATACACGTAAAATGCAGGGAATCAACGGGGACAGAAGGGAATCCACGGGAACAGAAGGGAATCGTTGGGAATAGAAAAGAATCCACGGGAAATGCAGGGAACCCACGGGATTCCTAATTGAAATTTAGTTTTGAAAGTCATCCATCTTACAAGCTTACTTTTTGGACTGACTAAAGAAACATAAATCGTTCTAGATCGTTTGAATTTATTTTAAAAATCTATAATCGCATAACTTCCAGAAAACATCAGTTTTATGGGCATTCTACTAGTTATATATAAAGCCATGTATTTTTAACTAGAGGGAAAGCCATAAGCAAAACGCTGCCGTGGTTGTTGTGCTCCAAGCTACCAGGGGAAGACATTTTTATAAGCTTACACAACTATAAAATCGTATATATTCTCAATTTCGTTTCCTTTTGGATTTGTATAGTTTTACTACGTACAAGCCTGCAAGCATGGCTTATATATACCTTAATATCCCATACCATAACCATTTTTACTCTTCGTTTGGTAAACCGAGAAGAAAAAATAGAATATTAAAAAAGGCCATAGACCCAAGAAAAATTGGCAATTCGAAAAAGATGCAAAAGGAGAAAAATGGCTTTTGTTTGCAAACGAAATAACTATACACACAAGGACACACGTGGTATAATAAAAAGGAAATAAAGAGGGGAAAAGCAACAGAAAAACTCAAACACACGCAAAATGTCAGTAGCATTCAATGTTATTAAATAAAGCCTGTTTTTACTCTTTGCTAGACGCCGACGAAACTACCAGATTACCCTCCTTCCCATATTCATAATATTGTGCACACATCCTACATACATAAAATAATGTAGTTTTTTTTAAACTGCGAATTGAAAAGTTAATAATAGTAATAATAAACAGTTGGGAAAAATCTGTGCACGGAAATAGCTTTGGAAATGGAAAAAACGCGAAATCAGAGAAAAGAGAAAGCGATGTCATGATTGGTGATATGATGATGACGTGGACATAGTAAAACCGTAAATAGAATGCATAAATAACCATTTCACAACTCCGAAAACTACCCACCCAGACCGCCCATAACATTTGGTTATTGTGTAGCTGAAAGGATAAGTGAATTCCAAATATTTGTACGGGATAATAACATGAGTTGAGTTCGACCATACAATTTGGAGTTAGATATTATGACGATGACAAATATAGTAGTATTTTGTTTGAGGTCACACGTAATATAATGTAGTCATGCTTCATTGTATGAAAAAATAAGTATTAGGCCAAAATAATAACATACTATTCAGTTCAAAGTATAAGTTCTCGTTGTTGTTATTAGAATACGGCGCAGCGTTTTACACTGATTTCCTGTGATTTCATATTTATGTTTATCGGATATTCGCAAAAAAAGTTGCTGTTTTCCTTTTACTTTATAACCTGTCACATTCTGAAAGTTTTAAAAATACTACTAAAACTAGTAAAGAGAAAAAGAAGAAGAGTAAACTTACCACTGATTTGTAAGGTTCCATTGGAGGAAATGGTAATCCTTGAAGTTTTGCTCCGATCAGCGGAGTTTATATCTCCACCGACATTGATCTTATCACCGGTGCCACTGGTGTCTGAACGAACTCCACCGGATGGGGTCAACTCCATGCCATCCTTAAACCATTTGATTGTTGGTTTCGGGGTGCCACTGACCTCACAAGGTATAGTAGCAACACTGGTGAGAGGAAGAGTTTGATTAACGGGACCAAACTGGATAATTGGTGGGGGGAGTTGGTCCTGTGAGGTGACTTCTAAACGGGCTACTATATCACGAGCTCCAGCACCGCTCACTGCGGAGCATGCATAAATGCCAGAGTCATCCTTTTTCACTCCTTGAATACGAAGTATTCCCTCTGGAGTCACATGTAAACGGCCATGAGTCGAAGACGGAAGGAAGATTTCTTGGCTCCCTTCTTTTCTCCAATAGACTGTCGGCACTGGATTCCCATTGGCACTACACTCGAATTTTGCCACTCCATTCAAACCTATTCGCACGTCCCGGGGTCTGACTATAAATTTTGGCCGAGCTGTAATGAAAAGAGGGGAGGGTATAAAATGGTAAAACGTACACAGTAAATATACAAAACTACAAAAGAAGAAAACACATTCTCTTTTTATTTCCGTGTTGTCAACTTTCACGAACGCATATAAAATAGGCAATTTCTTTTACAGCAATTCTCGAGTAATAAACCGGATGTACTAGTAGCTATAATATAAACTACTATCTAAGCTCAATGTGTGTAAAAATACTCGCCAACTACTACAAATCATCTATAAACCAGTCTACAACCGTAACGGTGTATGTTTGCATTTCACATTAATTTTGACTATGTTGTATACTTCTGCTGATGTTCTGACAATGCATCAAATTTAACTGCATGTAAATCACTTCGAATTAGCTTTCATTCTTCCCCTACGATAAAAATACTTTTTAGTACATTCCATGATTCTCTTCGTAACATGAAATGCATATAAGCAAGTGCAATAAAGTGAATGCGTGTATGTATTCTTAACCTGCCAATGCAATCTTGCAAGTAGTGTCGAAAGAGCTCTGGAATGCATCAAACAAACTTATCTTGCAATAATACCTAAAACACAAAACGTGATATAAAAGTGTTGACTGTGACTACAAAATTAAATTGTAGTCGTAGTCAGTAATTAACTTCAATGAGCTACGTACTTGTTGTAAATCCATTTCACACGCAATAAAAATTGATAAGACTACCGCAAAAACTTTCCAGTTTTAAAGGTGTACCTCATGCATGTGTGGCATGGTTGTACTTTAATTGACATAATAACAAGAATACATTATACGTTGAGTTTTAAAATCTGTCTGTATTCGATTATAAATTCGCAGTGTGGCGTATCAAAATGGAGATTCGTAATTAAATACCGCATGCTATCTCATCATGTCATCATATGTCATATCATAAACCAGAGGTGTTGGAGTCAGTTCAAAGACCATTTTACGTAAACCCCGAACATTTTATGTTTCTTCCTGATAATACTATGATAAACCATGTACTGATAATTCTAGTCTGTCAGAAATTCTCACATCCGCATCGCTTCAACACATAATTTTGCGGTTTGCAGTGCGTAAATGAGTTATTTTACGTAAAATTGCTTCTTAGATAATCAGACATTGCTCTTTTCTAAATTTTCGTAATGACACTTCGAACTAAAGACATGAAAGTGTTTGTCCATAATGACCATGTGTTAATGGCAAAGTGATGTTTGGTGAAAACGGTAGAACATCCTTTAGATACTACGAGCCACATGAACGCTTACTACTTCCACCATGTTCATAAAATACTTTTTGCACATTTGCACCTTGTCTCATATTTCACATTTACGGAGAAATAAGGTGTCAAAAAGCTTGAGAATAGTTGGAATTTTGGGTGCGGTGTGCAGTGTGTTTTTATGTATCCGACACTTTATTTTTCTTATATACAATGTTTTTACTCAGGAATAGATATAAATACAAGTTCATTTACGTTATCAGATTTTTCTACCTCTACGTGTGAAATGGTTTTCGAACATTGAAAATGTATAGAATATTTTGATGGTTATACTTTTTGCTAATTTTACAAAGTCTCTGAGCCGTGAAACTCTTCATGAAAATGTTCGCTTAGAGACTATTCACGGATATTTTCAGACATTAAAGCAGCTGCATGACGATGACATGGAAAGACTTTTGAAAAGTCTTTCTGATTCTTCATGCTATACTTTTTTGAGTCATATACGTTCCTCACAAACAAGGTAGGAGAATGCGGAAATGTGCAGTATTATTTCTGAAACTATCTCGAATTGAATTTTATAATGGTCCTAAGAATTTTTGTAAAGTAAATATGATGCAATTTTCATGATTTAGCACTAAACATAAATTTGCTTAGCAAATTGAGTAATGCATTAATTATTCTAACACTTACATGCAAACAAACATTTTCCAAGAGTGCATATACGTGCGTGTGTGGGAGATAACAACCTTAAACTTGAATGATTCTTAAAACGCAGTCACGACATTTACGAGTTTCTTGTTTTTATTGTCACATGGTTCAATTTATTAATAGTAATGGAAAATGGGGAAGCGTGTAACGTTTATGATGCTAACTCATGTGCTAGAAATAGGAAAGCACAGCAGATGGTTGGGTTTTCGCTACCTGCTATTATGTTCAAGAAGCACGGAAACCTCAAAATGGCAATGAATTCAATACAGCAATGCCATTGAATTCCTTTAAATTTTGATTTTAATTTCGTAACTAGACATATTCAAGAGATTTGAAGAAAAATCGTGCAAAACGAAAGAGCGACAAGAGAACCCACCACGATGCACGAAATTTTCACTGTGAACGAGTATTTTTATGCATTCTTCAAGATAATCGTAACTTTTCATGTGTAATAACATACAAAACATAACAAAAAAAAGTTTAATTTTTGATTGTGAAAGAAATAAACTATAAAGCGTGGACATATGAAAGGTGCGTGCGTATCTATTTTTTCATGTATGCTATTGATGGCAGACGTTTATAGTTAAGACAATACATAAGAATGTAAGTAAAATGTAAAATCACAAAATACTCTTAAAAATGTAGATTTTGGGGCATAAACAATAAAAAGAGTGTGTTTTCATTATTTATATTTATATTAAAATAGCTTTATAAAAATAGAAATAACTTACAGTAAACGGAAAGTCTGGCTGCGGCACGAACAGAACCAAGCTCATTATTTGCTTGGCAAAAGTACAACCCTTCATCTTCCAATCTGGCATCTCTTATTCTCAGTCCACCATCGATCGGTTCTGCCCGGCCACCGGCAGGCATATTAGTGTCTTGTCGATACCAATTTACTTCCGGCTGGGGCATTCCTCTGACTTCGCACTGAAACGAGGCGGTGTCTCCCACAAGTACTATAGAGTCTTCGGGTTCTTGACTGAAATATGGTTTTTCTGAAACAAGTGAAAAAAGAAAGATATAGAAATTGTGCGTGATAGAAGGGCATAATTTAAAAAGTATACATACAAATATTTTTTTACGACGAGTCTCAGTTTGTTAGAATGTAAAGACGTCAATGTGAAGACTCAGAAGTTTACAGTTACCAACCTCTGGATGCGGACGCACGATGGATGCATCGCAACCACATCAACTACTTCACTATTACTCCCACGCTTTCATTTTTGTCAAGATGTTTGCGTCTTGCGTATTTACTTTTCTCGGTATAAAATATGACCCAAGTCCCAATAACTGACATCACATCGGTATGAGTATGTATACCAGCTACTTTCACCTTTATTCCCAAGTGTCAAAATTAATACAACAATCGCAAATGTACTATTACTATCAGTTGTCGTCGTCTTGCGAAATGGTTAGGGGTGATATAACGACTATGCATTTTGCAATAAAAAGTGTCTTTAATGCCAAAGTTTGTTTATAAATGAAAGAAACTTTGTAAAAAATACGATCCGGCAAAACTTGTACAAAATTTGCTCGTTATCCAAAGGAAATTTTTTTATGCCAACAAAGGATGCCAGACGGACCATGAATCTATAAAATTTAGACAGAGAATGGAATGCGCAGATATCCTTTTCCTTCGTAGGACTCAAACTTTTTATGGTGCTCATCACAGTCATCATCATCATGATCCAGAGCGTTCGCCGGCATGCATAATAGAACATCCTCTGTCATTTGTCATAACGTGTATTTAATATATGGTTGATTTTTTACGTTTATATAAACTGCTTATACGTAATAGACAAATAGCTAAACAGTCAATGTGATTTAAGCTCTACCCTAGCCATATAATGGAAATGGAACATTACTGCTAGGAGTGCTAGGATTTACAAAATCGTCTATTATTTGCTCTTATAATCAGCTACATTACTGCAGTCTGTAAAAATCTGGTGAATATATTTTTTGTGGATTACACGCGCGCACTGAATGGCATAAAATAAAATTGTCAGACAAGCCAAAGTTTGTGTAAGATTAACATGCAATAAATATTTGTATTGTCATTGTCATGTGCAATTTACAGCTCTTGACAATAATGATATATTGTCGTGCTGCGAAATAAGAATAATGAATAGAGGTATATTATGTGCATCTGTAAATTTGTGCATGTGAGCACATAAAATGTGCTATCTGACGATGAAAATAACCCGACAGCATTCTTCCGCTTGACGGCTACTATTTAATGGGCCGGTGGAAACTCAAGGACTGGAAATTGAAATGCCAGTCATTCATTGGACTTTTACAAGTACATTATATGAAGCATATATATATAAGCTGCATATTAAGTCAACCACCATCATTGACAATGAGATGAGTGCAGCAGCAGCATAATCTCGACTGACGACTACCGGAATATTATGCTGTTGGGTTCAAGAACGCTCTGCAGAAATAATGTCATCTGCACATGATACTTTAATATGCTTATAAATCTTTTTCCTTGTTGGAATTTTAAATGTTAGTGGACTACAAACTCAACTGGCAAAAACTCCATGAGGTATAGTAAATCAGGGCTCTTTTTTCAGTCTTCCAGCAGCCTATACTCGATACATAGTGTAATGAGTGTAATAATGAGTGAGTGAGATGGTGAACCTTGATCTTTAATGTATCTTCTAATAACCACTGTATTCTTCTATTTTTCGGCGATACCTTATACCTGTTTGTACATCTGCTCTTCTACTATCCCGTTTTTGGTCTTTGAAGCCTTTTCTTTCAGAAAAAATACTCTGTGACGGAAGTAGAAGCTATATGTCCAAAATTGTAAAGTGTGTGCTAATACCTACATACGTACATATACTTTGCTTCCTTGTTATAAAGTAATTTGTTCACTTCATTATATGTACTGCATGGAATATGCAATAAAAATTTCAAATTATGCCTTATACTACTACTACTTACAATCGTGAATATTAGGGATCCATTAACACAAGCTACTACTCACTCATGACTGAACATAACCACCGAGCTGCTGTTGCTGCAGTGTGATACACATTAGTCATTATTACGTTACATCTCCCTCTTCATCGCTGACATCCTGTCATCACTCTAAAATGCTTTCGGCTCTTTCACATTTCAAGTTGCATATAGAGAGCAAGAAGTAGTTTAGATATTTTTTTAAAGAATAGAGCCCTTCATTTTCACTCATTTTAAGTAGTAGCTTGCTTTTGAGTAATGAATAGATCCTTTTGTACATCTTATTAGTCTTATTTTGAAACTCCATCATACGTGTACAACTTTGTGCAGCTTGCATTCGATGTAGCACAAATATGCTCTTGACGATAAAGACCTTTGGTACAAGGTACAATTTAAAACTTGTATGCTGTTCAGTTGTTATGAATTATGACAGAATACCTACGTAAAATGAACGCAAGTTGGGTTGTAAGTTGTTGTAAATGTGGTATATTCTAGTTCTTTGAAATGATGAACATGACAACATGAGTATGAATCAAGCTTTTCAAGAAGTTTTTTTCTATACAATGATGATTTGAACTACGCTACATTATCCGTGTGTCTTGTTTTGTAATGTTCTCATTAAAACATCCCTATTTGACTAACTCCCTTCTTTCATTAAAAAGATCTTTTGTTTCGTATCCTCTCTTCACTTTCAATTTCACGTAATGAGTCTTAATTAATGAGAACTAGGATTTATTTCTGTCTCAATTAATCTCGAGAATAAGTAATTTTTTCTACTTCTGGCACTGTGACAAATTAAAATAAATGAATGCTGGAAAGGAAGGATCCATGTCCCAAGAAAAATTATTCTTTGTTTAGGTATATATTTTTTCTTCTTTTGTCTAAATTAGGACAAGTGTCCTTTCAGCTACACTGATGTGCGATATAAGTAGAACAATATAAGTAACATGGAATGTATCAATTAAAACTGACTATTCTGTAGGATAAACTTACGATGAACAGTGAGCACAACATCAGGAGAAATCCTTTGACCAGCGATGTTGATAGCAACACAAGTGTATCTTCCAGCATCCGATGTACGGACGTCCTTGATAACGAGGTTGCCTCCTTCAATTGTTGATAAGCGTCCACTATAAGTCAAATAAAAGTATTATACTTATAAGATTAGTAACATTCAAAATATTTGGGCTCCAAGATGCAGATATGTGATTTAAAATCATTATTGCTCATTGATTCCATTACCAAGAGAAAAAAATAAGAAAGGAAAAATATTTCCAATTTATCCCGAAAATGATCCTATTGAGCCCCCATAATGTTTACTTTTTATGATGAACGTGCATCGACTTCTTGATAGTTTCATCAAGTTATCTCATTAAAATCTTTGTTGCTTTTCACTTTCTCCTTCTAACTCCCACCATTTTGGATCATAAGTACCATTTTTATCATTATTTTACTCTTTTCGTTTTTGCTAAATGACCATTTCGCGGTAAAAAGAGAGAAACTCAAAATGAGTAAAGATGTGGTTTTTGGGTTCGTGTGGTGGTGGTGGTCTATGAGTCATTCTTAAACTAAACCAGGAAAGAATTCCAAAGGTAAAGTACAAAATCTATTCCCTAGTAAAGCTACTGGTTGGTTAGTTTAGCATCATGTTCCTCCCAACTAACTTCACTTAGACTTTTTACTGTAACCTTTCGCATGACTAAACTTTTACGAGTCATTTTTATTGTGCTCGACTGGCTTCCTTTAATATCATATCATAAGAGTTTTGAACATACATACGTTTGGTTAGTACTTTAGCGTACGTTTCTGGTAATAAAGTAGTATTATGCCGACCTAGATGCTATATTGAAAACCTGTTCAAGTTCGTATGCCACCGACGACTTGGTTCTTTACTCTACTACTTTGTAATTTACTATAATAAGTACTAACACCAGCCAAACAACCACAGAAGAAGAAGATGAGAAAGAGTTCTTTTGTACTTATTGGAAAGGGAATTCTTGTGAAACTGCTCTTGAAGTAATTGACAGAAGTTGGTTTAATGGCTAGCAAAGGAATTACTTAGGGGAAAGACTTTTCTCTCAGTGGATTTCCTTCATTGCGAATCTTAGAAAAAAGGCATACTGCAACTTGACTTGGTTCGAACAGTACACATGATCTTCGTCTTGTTCATTCTTCATGGATGAAAAAGTTTCCAGGAAAATAGATAGAAAGCGAAAAAGATGAAGAAAGAGAAGGAGCAGTGTGTAAGTGGGTATAAGTACTAAAAGCTACAATCACCCACTTCTCTTTCCAACCAGAACTAACAAGAAGTCATACAAATGATTATTATCATTATAATGATGCATTACTTTGGTACAAAAACTGTAATATTTTTTATATACCTTGCCAGTCGAGTATCCAAACTTTGACCATTTTTCTGCCATAAAACTTGTGGATCCGGTGTTCCCTTGGGTGGCTGGCACTTGAACATTGCTGTTTCGCCCACCAGCACCTTTGTATTTACTGGCAGCACCCGGAAATCATCTTTGATCACTGTAATACATCAACCATAAAAATATATATCAGATATGTTGGGTAGTTTAATTAATTTTATTAAGTACATTTCAAGCTAAGAAAAACATAAGCAGAATTTATCGGAATGTTCATATTATTCAGACAGTTCAGGCATGTCACATGCATTCCTTAAGTCTAGTCGTCTTGCACAAATGTTGCTGTTACACTCACACTGTGCAATAATTATAATAATGAGTTAAAATATTTTTATGCTGATAATGATAATAAATTGTAGAAGGAGTTGGATAAATTTCATCTGACAAGCATTAGGTCACTTATCGTCATTTTTTATCTTAGTCAGAATTGATCTCGGGCGCAACATGTCAAAACTTTGTAATGAGAAGAATGTGAAACAAGGTAGCTAGGCCAAAAAGTTGAAGGGTTACATATCTACTGAATTTGATGAATAAAAGTTGTTGTACATTAATTCTACTTGTTGTTATACATGACTAATCCTTCTAGTTAACCCTTCTTTATTCTGATGTTGGATGTGGAATAAATGACACTCAACAACACACACGTTGTTAGCATTTTACTATACAGGTGAAATCGACTAATTCAAGTTGAAACAGCATGGAACATTCTTGTCCTCTACCCAGTAAAATAAAAATATACATTATGAGTACGATATTCATTTAGATTTACAAAGTAGATAAAGTTGCAGTTGTATATTGCGTTCTCCTCTCCTATCATTTTTGACATATCAGTGAAAACATCTAAACTCACAACTGTTCGCACAGTTATGACAGATCTATGATCCATTGCCCTACGTGTTTGTTTGAAAACCATGTTGATTAATTTTTTTAAATAAGAGAAATTGTTAGCCAAGTGGGCGAACTGAATATGAATGTATTCACCAAACTATGGTGTACGTAACTCATAGGATCGGGATCAGTAATAGGAAGCCAGTGTTACAGATCAATATTGTGATGTTGGCGTATACCATATGTGCATAAATAACTCACAACAAAATCATGATCGCGTCACAATTGTAATACTACAACTTCCACCACACACTTTTTTCCAATTATTTGGGTGATATATCTTTGGACTGACGCCAATATCTTTAGAGAGAAAAGTACAGCAGTGCGGCAAGGCAGCATTTTCAATTTTCAACCAGTATAACCCTTAGCATTATGTTTGTTCTAGTTTAAAGCTAAAAACTGGAGTTTAAGCCTCAAGCCAACTGCATAATAGTGAAAAGCTCTACTTCAGTCAGTCTAGCCACATGACAGCAGTACCATACCAGTGACAAAAGCACTCCACCAAAGTCCTCCGAGCAGATATTATGTTAACCTTACTAACCCAGTGCGCCTGCTGTTAGCAGGACAGAGAGCAAAAGATCCTTTGATCTTTTACTAATTCAATGATGATTATTTTGCTTGCATGTATTTTATCAATGTGATACTTGTGAAATTAACGAATACTAAATATGTTAACCTTTTGTTGAAAAGTGGGTACAATTGGCATTATGTACTCGAAACTCATTTACAACATTGAAACGCATATAACCCATTCTAATGTCTAGTTGACATATGTACATTTGTAATTATACATAGGTATAATACCTTCGTACACCTCAGTAGAGTTACAGTTACAGAATATACATTTAATCGAGTATCATGAAAGGGTAGAAAAGTAAAAGTGTAAGTGAAGGGAGCAAACACCTGATATCGTATTACCAGTAGTAGAAAATTACAGCAATTAAATTGAATGGCACACAAAAAAAGAGTTGAGCAGACACACACACAGACGCAGACGAGACAAATGTTACAATATATCCGGCATGCTGTGTAGTAGTATAGGTAGTAATGAACTACGTGCTGCTCTTTAATTCAATATATTTTTGTACGTGTGATGGTGATGGCTAGGTTATTGATAAGGACTGTGTGGTAAAATATATTTAAAGGTGATATGGTTAAGTACATAATACTCATAGCATTCAAACACACACTGGCGTTTTGAGGAGTGAGCTTAACAGATGGACGTTGCTTTTTCGGAGCTAAAAGGCTCCAATTTTTACTAACAACAATGGTTAGAAGGGAAAAGTTTCAAGTGCGGTAGACTAGCAGCAAGTTAGCAAGGGATAACATTCTGAAAAGAAAAAAAAAGGATCGTCTAGTAAAAAATACAAGAGGATCCAATTTTATATAAAAGCAAAGCATACATACATGCTATTTATATAGTGTGAGTAATTTTTAGAAGTATGCGATATAGCTAGAACTTTATGTATATACTTTTCAGTTGGTTTCGTGTTTTCACGTTTCTGCCTTGATAAA
>JAQFZG010004053.1:0-12432 GCA_034695465.1 Entomobrya nicoleti | reverse complement strand
TTTTTTATCTTTAGTCATAGGAAATTCGACCGAAATAATTTTTCAATAAATGTGGTCAGTAAACCGTGGTTGGTTTTTGTGATCTAGATTCTTCATATTGTTCTAGGACAACGTGAATACGAGTGATGTCATCCAATCTAAATCGAAATCTTGAGCTTGGTGTTTTTTCTACACGAGACACAATCGCCACTACTGTCGACACTATTGATTGGTGTCCTTTTTCTTTGTCGAAAATAAACTAAAAAAGACTTACCCATTTTCCAATTTTTAATTTCTATTAACTCCAGCTGTTAATTTAAATTCCAATATTTATTAAATACAGAATGCCTTTTACCAGATATGATCCATTTGATTATACTATCACTTAGATATTGATTGACTTTCAGAACAAAGAACTGCCCTGATTGCTACTTATTATCTTTAACAAGTAGACGTCATTGGTACGGCTGAGATACAAATCGGCCACCAAAGTAACTTGCTTTTATTATTGATGAATAGGTGAATAAGTGATCACACATAGTTTTCGCAAAATACTGTATGAACGGAGATAACATATTGGTCTAGTCTAAAGAAAATATTTGGCATTCTTTGAAGTCATTAACCTATTTACAGGAAGGGCTGACTTAATTAAAACATTTTTGAAAACGAAAGCAATTTAATCCAACTTATTAGCAAACGTTGTTACATTTTATGCTGAGATGAGTCATTTTAGATTTTATGATTAAATATTTTCGTTTCGAAACAAAGCAGACAGTATTCATATAAACGCGCTCTACTGTACATAATCACTACCAAAGAAAATGTGTGAACGTAATTTACTGTTGGAGCTAGTCTAGTGAGTGTGTTTTAGAAACATATTTCCAGGAAGCTAAATCTGTTTCAATAAACAAATATACTCATCGTTAGATGCAGAGCTATAACAAAATGCACAGTTTATTGCTAATTAGAAAAACAATGTTGTTATTGGAAAAATCGCACTATTACAGGATAAAATTTGAGCAGCTTACGAAAGTTGAGAAAAAGGTAACGTTTGGATCCGTCCAAGTAAAAACGAGTGAAAGCACAGTTCATCGATATTTCGCATTTTTATTTCTAGCGTATCAGGCTTATTGCTCACTTCCATGACTAGAATTTTTATTTACACTTTGTCCATCTACATTGACCACTCTGCAAACGTCGGTTTTGTTGTGTCGTAGCTATTTACTGGTGGTTCGTTTACCTGCCTCTAAAATTTTGATGAGTTGACTTCATTAAATATTTATTGAGACATTTGCGTTAACTAGGTTTAGGATATTTCGGATCCTAAAAGAATTTACCACAATTTGAACAAAGGTGAACCAGATAGGAATATAAAATCATCCATTCTGGAGTTGTTCAGAGAAACTCATCCTTGACCCTATTGTTACCGTGCAAGCTTTCAATTTACTTTTAATACATTTGTCCAATTTAGCCGGATTGCTACCATTAGTTAATATTTCAACAAATGTCCACATCAATTCTAAATAAAATTGTAAGAGTATTCAAAAAATACATTGTCATCCGGAAAAAAGCAGTTAGGGTTGCTTTACCAGCTTTTACAAGAAAACTTACAGCTCTAACCTGTAATGAAAACAGGATTGTCGTACTTTGAATTGACGTTCAAAATGTGAGATACTTCATCGAAACTATACTTTTCTGTGGACAGTGTCAAGAAATTTCATTAAAATGATTGGACTAAAGCAATGGCCTGTTCTCAGAGCACTACATTATTTATAGCCAAAAAAGTAACGTTTAATTAAATTAATGCTTACGTTACCCCGATGGAGTTTACGTAACCAACCGTACGTGCCAAGATTTTATGCACTAAATGGATAATAGAAAACTTCTTTAAAGCAATTGATATTCCACGAGCCTCATTCTGATATAAAACCAAGCCACTATACCTTAAAAGTTCCTTTAATATTTAACGAAGCTTCCTGCATTCTTCTTGTCAAGGCGCACGAAAGAAAAAAATTGTTTGGCCACTTTATTTTAAGAAAACCAGCAACCCATCAAATGTGTGTTCTTTGTCGTATATTTATCAATACAGACTGCTAGTATTTTGAAACTCATTAATTTTGCAGAGAGCATCCGAATACCATTGCAGACAACTCTATTTAGCGGAAGTAAGCATTTTTGATTCTAGAAAAATACTAACGTAAAACCGATTCAGTAAAAGTAAAACTTTGCGATATTCGTGTAATGATCAAAGAGAAAGTGAACAAAGGTAAGTTCAGTAAAGCAAATATTGCACTTTTATTCAAACATCGCCAGCTTAGCTATTTGTATGTGCCTTTGATCAAGCTCACATTGTAACCTTTCAATTGTATCAATTTAAAAGAATTCATCCCAAGTAGTGAAGGCATCGCGGCCAATTGTATTTCGTAATCGAAATACAACTTATGCAAATATCTACCGCCAATTAAACTCGAACCACCGGAATTTCCCTTTTTAGGTTTCTTTTGCAAAATTTCGTTGAGGTTCCCAAATCGTTAAAGTGAGTATACAAAATATGAGAACACAAATGACTCATTTGATTCAATTATTATTGAACGATGGAGGAAAAAATTACAGGAATTTTTTCCCATTTACGGAAAGACAGTATTTTTTATTGAAGAATGGCCTTTTTTACAAAAGACAGGTTTAGACTACACAGTTGGAATCTGTGTTGGACTTTTTTGGGAAAAGTTACGAAGACTGAACTTTATGAGGCATGCAAATTAAACGAGGTAAGTAAAAGGTACATACTCAACTACAACAATCTTGGCTTATGTAAGAAATGATTTTTTCCAGTTACCCGGAATAACTTTAATTAAGCTAATATTTTAGCTATGTTCAAAATACGAGAAAGGTGCACAAGTCAATTACGTAAGCTCATTTCACGCCACATTACAGATTTAATTCAATTCGATATATTCAATTAAAGTTATAACCCATTCAAATTTATTTTCTAAGAAGTAATTAAATTGTCAGAATATAAATTAGCTACAGGGGATGGCTGAAAGTCATTTAGATATATTTACTAGTCAGCAAAAACATTTCCAGCTTGATAAAAATTCTGTCTGATATCATATCTTGCATAAGAATATTTTACTAAATCTAATTAATAAGCTCAGCTATACATTATACGAAAAGACCCAGTTTGATATTAAATATTTTAGACGTACATGGTATCTAATGAATTCGCCTAACAAACTTATACATAGATGCCACCCTTATTTCTAAATTCTATCGCTATGGCAGTTTAATTTGATGCCATGTTCATTCATTCATTTACGTATGCATTTTCATTTTCACTTCATAATTTATACACAAATACTCATCTGTTTTCATACAAGGCGACAAATGTCGATTTGCATGCAAGCATGCATAACTATAAAACCTAAATGTCGATTTGCATGCAAGCATGCATAACTATAAAACCTAAATGACATTTCCCAAAAAACCTAGTTCAGACTACGTGGCAGTTTCCTTTGTGCAAAATCTCTCAATAATTTCCAAGATATTTTCTCTCAAATTTATCATTGAAGCTTATTCACTAGGACGGGAATGTTCAAACGACAATAAGCCATCAGTTTTAATTTCGTTTGACATTATTGCCTTAGAACTTACCTTGGTATTTTAAAATTGTATCCAAAGTAAGTGGATTAGCAGCACGGATCTTTTCACAGGTGCGTGTTTAAATCTCATGAATACTGTACAAGTGCTCATATACGCGCATAGTGTTTTGATCCAAGGTTTATACTATATTGATATCTTTCGTTTTTCATGTAGTTTTAGAACCTTGCCTGTTTGATTATATTGCACAACAGCGTTGTTGACAGAAACGAGTTTGTTAAATTATTGATACATCATTGGCAATGGAATTGGATTTAACCTTCCCAACGCTAGGATATCTAGTTAATATGAGTAATCCATCAAAAGGGTTAGGTGTACTTTCGGTTTTTTATTAGGGTTTCTTGGTGCGCTATTCTGAAAACATTGACGTTTTTCAACATGCCCCAAGATATCTAAAGAAAGTAAAACCTTCAATTCAATAAGATGCTAGCGTCTTTCTTCGTTTTCACTTGGGTGAGAACTTTAAGCTCAATTTTACTGCTAGGCATTCCTTGCCAGATTACTCGTTTTCCTGGAAAGCTTGGGTAGATTTTATGGTTGCAGGGATCTGGCTTTAAGCTACACTGTGGAATATCTCATTCGAATTCCACTTTTTTCGTTAGATTTTGAACGACGCACAAAAAAGTACGATGGTGTGGCGTTTTCTCCCTCGAGATTAGCAGATACAGTGTGTGTTATAAATTTATAAACTTTTAGGGGCATCTTGAAACAAGCTATCTGTTATTTAATGACTTCACTTTAGTGAAGTAGTGAAACTTTTATATTTTATTAAGGTGTACCCGTCCAATCAAACTATTTACTTGCACCTTCACAAATTTAGAACTTTTCCATTAATCAATACTCTCTTATCTCTGTCATGCATACATCCGCAATGAAGCTTCTGAGTTTGGTTCGAAACAAACAAAAGAAGGAAATATTGGACGATTCTCATTACCCATTTTCAAGTTAATAATGAAGCGTTTGATGTACAGGGAGAAATATTTCTCTTGTTATAATCGAGTCAGCTTTGAGCGATTCTCATATTTAGATTTTTCCGAAGACATCACAATTACCCTAACAAACAAAACGTAAGCTGTTGTCTATGTAAATTGTATTTTGTATTTGGAAAACAAGAATTTAGAAGCGAAAAGCATTAAGTTATTCTTTTCCTGAAAATATTTACAAATATAAATGGTATGTCACTTTGAGTCAGAATGGGATCAGGTAACATATGCTAAATATCAGGACGCTTACTTTAAATAAAGTATCATATCATAAAAAAATCAGTGTCTCTTTTTCCAAATGATCAGGTCCTTCCAAAACGTTTCGAAAAAATCAGAAGTGAAAATCCGTTTTCCATAAAATATTCAAATTCGCACGTCTTTCCTTTGTACCTTGGCAAAAAATATATACTAAAAGATTCGGGATTTTTTCCACTCGCTGTATAACAACTCTTGTCATTATCATACCTGGAGGCATTCTCATATTTTGTGACTTGATTTTGCATATTCGCGTTTTAGACATAGTTTATAAATTTCTGTTTAGACTCAAGTGTACAATCAGCACAGTTTGTGCTCAAGGTAGCAGCAAAAGTCGAACAGGATTTATTCGGATTGGCCTTTTAAATATAATAAGTCTATGAAACGTAATGTGGGTTTCTTGTGAAATACTACTACATTGCTCTGAATAAAGGCATTCTGTGATTTCTCATTTTATCAGAGTGCATTCTTTTACTTTTCTTGGCGTGATGAAAAACTAAAGAAACGAGCTGAAACAGAAGGAGCAATGAATCAGTGCATGTTTCCGGTTTGTACGAAAATCGTATCAGATAAATTGTCCATCAACACTTATTCAGTCATAGTTCTTAAGTTCGTACGTAATCTAAGAAAAGGCATATGGCTAAAATACTTTTCTGTGAGATGTGGTCAGTGAACTATGCCTTCTTTCACGACTTACGGTACTACTCCAGTTAGAATATGCACTCGAGTAATTCCTTTATCTTAATTGAAATGCGAAATGGGAGTTCGATGGTGATACCTAGAAAAAAGTGGACCTGCCTTGTAAGTGGTAGACATGAATATAATTTCACTGATTTCTTATGATGGGAAATATCCCAAGCTAAAATATGCTGTATAAATAAAATAATAAAAGTGAAAGCAGAAAGGTATTAATTTTGGTTTAAATTATGATGAGATTGAATAGGGATGATAGATAATTGAAATTAATTAAATCAGCTAAATAAGTTTTGGCTCATCTCTTTGTTTAAAGCCGAGTTATATCAGTAAGTTTCAAGACTGAAAATACCAAACTTGACTTCCACAATCTCTCACCATGTCGTATTGAAAATAAATCAAAAGATAATTAATATCTGTGTAGGAACAAATTCTATATATGCAACACAATAACTTTGATCATACAGACAGGTATATAAAAAGAGGTATCCTCTAATTTGAGTACATTCAAAACTATAAATGAGCATGCATTCTGAACAGATTAACGACAAACTTCTCTCTGAACCTTGACAGCAAAATGGGAAAGCTAGAGCCACTTGAAAAACAAACATGAACAAGGCTTGAGTATGCTTGCTTTGTTGACGCATTTCAGTCTGTGCAAAAGAAACAAAATTCAATGCTCGAACTTTCAAGGATTATTGAAGTATAAATATATTATTAATACAATTAATTTGCAATTTGCTTGTTAGGGAGTATCCATGTTATCACATAACTGCAGAAGTGGAGTATAATGGCGTTTTGAGTGCAAACATTATAAATGTATATTTTCGTGAGGGTTTCAAATTGATAAAGTTATTTTAAAACGCAATACTGGAACTCATATTTTAGGTAAAGTTTCCTTTTAGGTCCAAATTGTGTGCATTTCAATGAAATACAGACTTCGAGTAAGTATTGAATTCTAATTGATCAAAATTAAAAATAATTTCTTTAACCGATGATAATAGGTAATTTTTTCAGTTGGGAGTTTATTCACATCAACAAAAATAACCTTTGATCTTCTGACGAACTTCTATTGACTAGAAATGGGATTCCATATTGACTTGCCCTGATTTTTCACTTGTTCCAATTTGTTCTACTTGCACAAATTAACCTTTCTTTTTCCACCATGTTTACTTTGTGTTCGAACATAGAAAAAGATCAATCAATGCGCACTAATGAGCATGCTGTACAAACAACAAATTTCCACAACAACAATTTTTGGTTAACCTGAAAGAAAACATATGGGTGTATTTTAGAATGTTGGTAGGAAAATATTTGGACTACATCATCAACTGAAACTGATGGATTTACTTACTACTTTTTTGCTCAAGTTCCCAAGTGGGTTTGATTTACAGGTCAAATGGGATCAAGCAGATTGGTTCTAGTATCAAAAATCACAATGTGACATCATTAAAACAAAGTGCAGGAAAATAAATTACGTTCATTAGTTGTAATTCGATCCCTGGTTTTTACTTGACATTTAGAAATAGTTGGGAGATAAATCTAGAACGGTCTGCAAGCCTTCCCTAGTGGTAATATAGAGCAATCGTGTAACTTGTAGTTATTCTTTGATTCCTTGCTCTTTTAGAAATCACCAATTGAGTTAGATTTACAATCGGGGATTAATTACCACATCTTTCAAAAACATACTAAATCCTAAAATTGTATCTGTTTTTTCTGTTTATTTTCACTGATTCTTTTTAAGATTTATTTACAAACCTTAATTGTTAATCCCTTCTATCTTCTAATCTTAGTCAGATTCTTCAAATTTCTAACATAGATTGTAAATTATTTTTGCAAATACTACTGTTTAAGTGTTGTAAGGGTAAAAGGTCAAATATCACTGGGTTTAACCATATAAATACCTAAATGTTCGACATCTCAAAGTTTTCTAAATGTCTTTATCTTCTGCTAACATAAAGCCCACATAAGCCCAGCCTATATAATATTCGCTAATTGCAGTTCAACAAGGAAATTGTCTCTATATTATTTCGCCACCAGACGACGTATCATTAAAAAATTCTGTACAATATTTTATGATGGCATACACAATGTTTGACGTAAAAGATACACCTTGTTACCAAATATTTATATATTATTTTTATATGAAATCTACCTAACATAACTCGACCAAATAAAAGTTTATCCCCGGTTGGTTACATCTGGTCATTATTTTATATCTTGCGGCGACAGCAAAATACTTTTGTTTGCAAACACACGTTACATAGAGCAGTAGGTAAAGTGAAAGTGGGTGAAAGTCAAAAAAAATATTTTCCTGACGCTAAGTTAAACCTAGGGTCATACACTGGTCATTTTTGACGTTTACTTGTTAAAGCTCAAGAGATTTTGTATTTGCTTCAGAAGAAAATAAATATAAAGGCATTCCCCTACAAGAAAATTGTACTTTTGATTTACCATTAACATCCCAACAAACAGAAGCATTCTACTTAAATATGTAAGAGACAAATTACAAGGTAAGTTTACACTAAATACATGCTTTCACTTTTGTTCAAGTGAAAGCGTTCAAGAAAGTTTTCGAATCAAAAGCATACGGTCTTACAACTGTCGTTTCTTAGAATACGTTATTATGGTGCAAGCTATACTCCAACATATAGGCACATTCCTGATGTCAATTAGTGTCAGTATTAAAGCAGACATGTGGTCGGTTTTCGTTTTGTCCCACTATGAGCTGCACTTTTTAGTATGACCATTTATTACATATTGCCTACGACAGTCTTTAGTGGTAATCAAGTTTACTCAAACAACCGCTCTAGCTGGTACACCTAAACTGCAATACAATTATGGGTGTACTAAAAATTACGTCAAGACAGGAAACAAACCTCATTCCATTTTTCATACGGGTGTCTTACTAATTGAAACCTAGTTGTAAGGAGCAGTTTATTGCAAGTGACAAAACACCCCGAAGCTTTTATAAATATGATAAAAGCTGTGGTATATTTAACATTAGAAACATCCAGCAGAGCAAAGCAACGATCTGATTATTTATTTATAACTTGGAACTTTAATAAAACAATGTTAAATAAACAATTCTCTAAGTTGAAGAAATTTTTAACATTAAGAAAATTGAAACAGTAGATGAGGCTTAAATTATATTCTTAAAATATTGATCAATATTACAATCAGTATAGTATTTAGTTGTCGTTTTTAATATTTGCTGCACAATATTTGTGATCACTGGGTTCCCAATATGCAAAGGAAATGAACATGTAAATACATTCATTATTGTGAAGATAGAGGATATTTATTTTCAGTCGGCAAAGAGTAGGAGAAACAACACTGCAGGGGACGCACTAATGAGAAAAAGAAAAGTAATTAGTAGTTTGTTGTTTAACTGAAGAAGACACAAGACATGGCCTTGAGTGGTCACTACTATTACATGTAAATTGCCCTCATAAGCATTGTATATCACTCACAGAAGTCTATTGTTGATAGACCACAAAGCTTTGACTCTCCAAATTGTGTAGAAACGAGAATCCTTACATGTCTGTTCAACAAGATAGGTGAAATGAAGTTTACGCTGTTTAAGGGAAGTACACCCCTAAGTTGTATTACCTAACTTGTTGTCTTTCCGGACGTAGTAATAAAAAGTACTTGAAGATTGACACTACGCAACAGGCTATCATGAATGTAGTTCGATTCGCGTAGCATGTCAAGTTATTTGGTACGTTGTTGACGAAAGTGAAAGAAAAATTAAAAAAATCTTGTTTAGCCTTGATAACTGTACTCGTAGTGCTCAGGCATTCGTGAAAAAAAAATTGCAGTTGGTAGCATCAAATTAATGAGCTTATTACATTCACTCTACAGATAATCCTACATTCACTATTTTGTATTATTGTTAGGCAAATGTACACAGATAAATAAATATGTGACAATCGAAATGTCTCAAAAAATGACGAACGACAAAATAAAATTTAATCTTTCTGGTACTTCTTAGTAATACGATTCGTGGTATTTCTAAAGATATTTTTACGTTTACAACAAATGAAAAAATACACTAACGGCTTCAAGTTACTCGAGGTCGCCAATACAAAGTAAGTGACATACAATACCCTTGTGAGTGCTGAACACGTTTTACAGAGTTTTCGCTACTTTTTCTAAACTTACTCAATATATTTTTCAGTTTAGATTACTCCCTTGATATTAATTACTTTTCATCTTTACACTTGTTCTTTTCTCTAGAGTAAATACACGTTTGAAAAGAATCTAGTCGAAAATAATTTCTGGATTTTATTGAAGCAAGTTTACAAATTACGTTCATCACCTGGAAACAAAAAGTTTTTTTTTCTAAACCAGGTGCGATGCATGTATTCGTTACTGGATGATGTGCGATGCGAGAATTTTTAACATTTGGAAGTAGACAAAGCCAGCAGTGGTCTCAGTTGTTTGATCTGAGTGAATTCTTCAACGAGCTGGTCTTTTGAGAATCTATATAAAAATTACAAAAAACTAAACAAGTTATTGTTTGGCAGAAGTGAACAGAGTTGGTAGAATTGCAGCTATTCGAATTCATAATTGATGCCAACTAGTTGTTAAAGTAGATTTCAGGATAATAGCGCTATTTATTGTTTTTCAAATTATAAAATGATTATAAATACACAAGTCAGATAGCAAGATAAGTAGTTAAAGTCACATACATTCAAAAATATTTCAGCTAAATCGCACATAAAATGAATGCGATTTTCAAGTTTGACATTCAATCAAACAATACTGGAAACAGAATAGGTTGTGTTTTGTTTAAAAAAAATGATTAAATTTGCTCATGATTTGCCGACGAGACCATTATATAAATACAACATTGTTGAAATATGAAGTGAAATGTAACCATCAACCAATTTTACTTTTTCCCCGTTTGATTTTTGAAAGCTATCAACCACTTGTATGGAACTTTCTGGGTAACGAAACTTTTTCCAATAAGCCACCACGATGAAATGTCAACGAATAAAAACTTTATCTATACAGTCAGATATTCGTACATAATCTATGCTGTCACAAATTGAACATTAAGCCTAGTACTAATTTCATTTTCGAATCCCAAAGCTTAAATTCCTCTAATAATGGGTTTTATATCTCTGCAAAATGAGTATAGCTAAATACATGCATCAGCACAAATAATACACTGTAAATCAACTTTAGTCGCCAAAATAGTATTGAGAGTAAAACAGTATTTGCACTAAGCCTGGAAACATTACAGGCCAATTTTCACAGTACGTTTCGCAGCAATAGTTTACACAAGTTTATTTCCTAATGCAAGCCTACTTTACCTGTACTTATATAGCCGTTTGCACATTAATAATTTGAATAATCAGCCCACAATTAAATAGTTAATTGTTATACATATTTTGTGCTGGATGTCTGGATAAATGAGTTGCTGTAAAAGAGCTTTGTATACAATGATATCATCATGTTTTCAATTTACTGTATAGATATGATATGCTTAAAGAGATTAAGCTGGATTTCTGGGTAATAAGATTTAAAACTTTGCTCTGAAACAACCTAAAATATAAACAAGGCAGTGCAAAGCTAATCTAATTTTTGACGAATTTACATTTTTATACCTATATAATTGCGTATGGTTGAGCTAACAGCTTATTTTAAAGCTGTGTTGATGACCCATCGCTTCCTCGCCTCTAGGAGTATAAAACGATAATTTCTCAGGCGTAACTTCCAGTTGATCTTTGTTATCTGACGGATGTGCATCTGTTCTTTAGTCAAAACATAAAATTAACATTTATCAGTTTTCAGTTGAAAATGGCTAAACATCAGTTTTTCGTTATTTTACTGCTAATTTCTTTGGTACTGGTTCAACAATCGTTGAGTTCTTGTAAGTTCATAAAGTTTTAAAATTGATGAAAAATTTATCCAAAAGTTCACAATTTTTTTATCCATCAAACTGGTTTGGCTTTATTTTTCAGGTGACGATGGAAATGGATACGCATGTTGGCATAACAACTGGCAATACCGTGACAAACAGAGCGCAAGTATGTTATTTTCCAGTTTATGAGTACGAAGACAATGGTTGAAAAATGTTGAATAATTCATCTTCAATTTTTTTACTAATCAAGGACGAGGTTGGCCCTATAGGTGGTCATATGCATTTTGGGGGAGATGTTATTGTTGCGGTACTGCAGAAGCATACAGAAAGTACAAATTAATGCTTACTTTACCTGGAATCGTTCAAATTGGAAAATAGGACTTGTTTCAAATATGGTATTACATTGATAATAAAAGTAAACACTAAAAGTTATGTCTAAAAACCTGAAACTAATAAAAATATAAGTATTGCATCAAAAACTGTAAGGAATAATGAAAAAAGAGTAGTGAGCGTCAGCTCTGCTGTTTGCTTGTAACAGCGCGCGCTTAATGGAGCAAACATGGGTACAAATTGAGACGAAAAAATCTTTGTTTTACACAAAAATAAATTCAGAATCGTGATCTACGTTAAAAGTTACTCTAGAAAACCTATTTTTCGACTTCGATTTTGAGAGACGTTTCTTTTTAGTTCTCGTGTCAGTCCCAATAATAAAAAATAGAGTGAAACTATTTCCGTCACTGCTTAATTGGGCCAGTAAACTTGGCGTTGTTTGGTCGAGTAATTCGCTACTTTTACTTCCCTGTGATTTCTTTATCATAATCGATATCTACCAACATTTGTTATTTAACGTAGTATGGAAACTTAGGTGAAAGTAAAGATTTTGTTATGTCGTGACATTGTACGCAATTCTTAATTGACTGATATTTTTTTGACAAAGCCCTGCAGATTTTGCGCATGATATTAGAAAATTAAATATGGAATCAAACATTTAGA
>JAQFZG010004052.1:0-12433 GCA_034695465.1 Entomobrya nicoleti | reverse complement strand
TATCTTTGCTCATTCGCGATCATCAAAATTCATTAGCAGCAAAAATCTGCAAAAGAAACTTTTCGTGTGCCACTTCAATTCACATACTTATACGCATAAATCATGATTACACGAAAAACTCTGCTTTTGTACACATGCACATGTATTTTTATATGTCACAAAACGTGATGCTGCTGCTGATCATCTTCCTAACAGTAATATTACGTCCATTTCAATAAACTGTTTGAGTAATTTACATCGTACCACCTTGCAATTCGATGTCAAGGAAAACCATTATGTATGTAAAACATCAAAATTTGTATATATTCTATAGTGTAAATCGATCAACAACTCAGACCTCGAACGAAGGAACGCTTTTGCTGCTCCGGTTAAAGCTCACATTGAAGTGTCGTCGCTTTCAAGTGGTAGTGAATGGGTTGAGTTGTTGGGGTTAAGTGCTACATGAGAGTATTTTTTTTCTAGTGTCGTCGTGTGCTTTTCACAGAAACTCTGTCACAACAAGACGTGACTTTCATTCCGAGTATCATCACATCAAAACACATTCAACGACATGTACACTTATTTATGTAGATCATACGTACATACATTCATGGATATTCATACCATAATGCACTGTATGGAACTTTGAGGATTCTACTTAGCAGTGCAGTGGAATGGAAGTTCGACAAAACTAACAGAAACATAATGTTATAAATACAACAGTAAAAATATGTAATGTTCACCCCTTTTTTTCTCGCTCTCTCGTTCCGCAAATTCTTTTCACTGGAACAAGCTTTTTATTGGAAGTTCTCAGAATTTGTTAGCTCATAATTCCAAGCGAACATCTACTGCTACTCATAAATACAACAGAACTGATATACATACATTTTCCACCATGCTATTTGCTAGTAGTTTGCTCATTTGCAGCCAAGTTACTTTCACTTGAGTTCATTCCCCACCAACCACCACACAACCCACATCACTTTTTGTATCAGTGAACTTAAGTAGATCGAGTGGATGCATGGTGTTGGTTTTGGGATCAATGGAGAAAGAAGAAAAGCAAAAACACGTTGACTACATGAATTTCTCTGCCTTTCACTTAAATTTTACACGAAAACACAGACATCAACATACATACATATACATATGCAAGATCACTAACTAAAACTACGCAGTGGAGACACTAAAATTTACATTTCTCACTTGCTTTCTAGCTTCAGAATTCTATAACCAAGTTGAAACTCTCAATTCAACATGGCACGTTGCTTCCATGCTGCTACTCTAGTCTGCAGCCTTTCGTTTTTTCTTAGAAAGAAAACAAGAAAATGTGTTTGGCAGGCTTTAAAAGTTAAGAAGAGTGAGGCAGAATAAATATTTCTTTTTAAAGGAGGAATCCCCTTCAAACCAAAAAGAAATTTAGCACAATGCAGAATCTTAGATTACAGCATACTTTTATATTTCTTACAATCAACAATAAGAAAATCATAGAGAGAAAAGATTAAGTACAAGTTTTGCAGTCAATACCAACATACATTCCTCTCCTTTGCTCCATCGTCTTCATTTCTTTGTAATGTTAAACGAATGTACAATGAAATCAAGGAACAGAATATTTTTATTAACTTTTTCTCTTCAGCAAAATTAGTTTTACGAATAGATATACTATGATGGTGATGGTGTTTTCTCTACTAGTTGAAAGGCGAGAATACAAGTTGCCTAAACCAGTATTATTAGTAGCATGCAATCGAAAACCGCACTAATTAGGACGTTGTTGTGGGACTTTAGTACCCACCACAATGAGATTGTCTAATTCTTCAGCCAAACTTTCCCAACTATATCAACATGAAGAATATTTATACACCATATTGTGGAATAGTAAATGATGAAAGTAGAACAACTTAATCACAATCCACTTGTGTGTATGTATTTCTGAAATACAACGGAAATTGGCTCCCTGTAACAAAATGTTCCTCTACATATTCATCAATGTGCATTTTAGTACCTAATATATGCGTGGTTTATTTAAGTACTAGTTATAGTTGCGGCATTTCAAATTAGTATCTCCAGCCAAACAATGGTATTGATACGCTTTTCTGAATTTACTGAGAAATATTCAAAGTTAGGCTTGTCAGGCGTGAATCAGAGTCTTAATCCAAGAAAAGGAAATCACGGTTTCAAGTGGGAACTACAGGAAATTAAAGGTAAGAAACAGACCCATCAGTGTCTACTTGTGTTCGTTGAAATGCCTGTAACGTATTTAGAGCACAATTCTGTCTAGGTCAGGATGCAAGAAGAGCAACCCCGTAAAATTCCTAGTAAATCAATGAAGCGTACAAAAATATTCCTTTCAACATTCCCTCAAAAATAAGTATGACTTCAGATATCACTCAACTTCCTTTTCAACTTCCGTAAGTTTTCCCACGTACGGTTTCGACGACGGTGCTACGCCATCGCGAAAATGATGAAGTTACACGCAAACTATTTGCTTGTGAAAGGTGTTAGGTTGGAGAGCAAAGAGACGTATCAAATTAATTGTACTCTGAAGGCATTGCACAAAAAAATATGTGCCAATTCATGTATGTATGTATGTGTGTATGAATAACTTATTATCAACGTGTTTCAAGAAACGTGAAACAATTATAGCAACGCCGGATGTCAAAACTGTCTCCATAAAATAAACTTTTGTACTTCCCAAATCCCATGTTATAATACTGACCTTGTTTCCTAGTCGAAGTTGATTACGAAAAGAACCAATAAGAAAATCAAGGGAAAAGCATGCCCCGGAGAATTGGGCAATGATCTCTGGAGGCAAAGGAAACCCATTTCATTTCAAACTTGCGCAATATTTGTTTCCCTCTTTCAATGCTAAATACAGCTACTGGGATCAGTTTTAATTATCTGCATCTAAATGTATGAAATCCGTCCAAACTAGGGCAAACTCATTTAACAATGGAATAATGACTAAAGCTGTGCTTAAGTATCAATCCACAATGCTGCTCGAAGAAAGCTTTGCTCTATTTGACTGTGACAATTTCTACGGCTGCGATTATGTACTTATTTGCACATGCACTCAAGTCCTTGAAATTAATAAAAATCAAAATGTAATTGATTGCTTATGACTCTGAAATGCATAATCGTGCCAGGAAATATGATTTGCATATCCTACATGTAAATATTTGGTTATAAGTTATAACAGTTCAACTTGGGCAAAAAACGATCCCTCGTACAAGTGCTCTCTTTTTGTTTACATACTGTCTTACCTCGAGGTTATATTGCCCCTATGCTTCTTCTTTTCTAAACTTTCCCCATCTCGGAAGATTTCACAACCAAGATAACAAGGATATTTTAGTGAAACTACATCAACGTCTTAGTTTACACATCAATTTGAAAACTCTGACATTGCACAAAAATAAAAGGAGAAACAACACGAGATGTGTAGCTATTTATATGTAGCCTTCGCCGATCGATAGTTTTGTTATCAATTCATGCACGCATATAATGAAATCAAGACGAATGTAACGTAACATTTTCATTAATAAGCAAATATACGTAAAAACTAGTAGATTTGGATTGAAGGACATGCTTCATAAACATTTATATCAATCCGTTTGTACTTCAATTCTACAGCAGTACCAACAACTCTCATTAGACAACAAGAAAACAAGGTTATGTATGCGTAACTCTTTCCAAACGTTTCCACAAGAATTTGGCAACTTGCTAAAGGAGAAAGTAGTTGTTGACACTTTTTTTTTTCATTTTGCTGTGTATTTACTTGAGTAAAGGTTAGCATTTTGCCAAATGCTTTTCTGGAACAATGGAAAAGGGAAACTTGTGACGGTCGAACGAACGATAGGACAAACGGCGAATAGAAAGTCTAATTGAACATGTGTATTATATGAGAGCGATGTGCAATATATACATATGCATACATTAGTGCATTTTACTCTCTGCAACATGCCTAAATATAAACATCGATGTCATAGACAAGTTTCAAATATTTTCACCGTCATCCTGATCATCAACATTGTCGTGCAAACAAAAAAACAACAAACCCTAGGGAATCTCTGGTGGATTTTTTTTCTTTCCCGATTGTCGAACGTCGGCAACAAAAGGATCTCGCCTTCTCTCAGCAAAGGCAAGATGGGAATGAAAAAATAAGTGAGAAAGAAAAGTGTTTGCTATCGTGACGTCCCTTATTGAAATGAGTCACTTTGTATACCCACTGCAACTTGATGCCCATTATCAATGTTCCCAGCTCTCAATAGTAGCCATGAGAAAATGCCATATGCTCAAGTCATAAATTTATGCATGGCTCATACGAAATCATAAAACATTCATGTGCTTATCTTCTGTTCTGTTTATATTTTTTGTAAAGCACCCTTCTAGAGAGCAGGAGCAAGAATTCATAATGCACACTTCATTCCTTCCTCTACAAACAAGCTGGGCAGAAGTTGTTCGATTTTATAAGACTATCAAATTCAGTAATTTTTGGACATTAATCAGAACTCGTTACCACTATCAAAAAGCTTTGCTTTCTTCTACCCTTCGTGATCGCTTATAGACCAGGTATTGTGTGGGTCACTTGGGTTTAACAGCTAGCCATGATAAATTTTTTTGGGACTACTTTCAACAAGCTTTTGCAATAAAAAAAGCGTGAAGGTAACTGGTCATATCATTATTGATTTTATTGCCTTGCCCATATTATAATCTCTCATCTTTGAATGCACATTATTCACTATAAAAGGAAGATGACGATGATTACTGATTGGGATATGCATGGTTTTGGCTACAATGTCCTTATGATTCATGGTATGTGTTTTGTTATGAAGATAAAAGATAAAAGTTGCTTTGCTATAAAAACTAGTAATGACATAAAAAAATGCAACGACTTTTACTTTATCAGCAGGAGTTCGTGGAAGTCTTCGTCTCAGCCAGGGATGTCGGAGAGCTGCAGATGGCGTAAGGCGAGTGTTAGGGTCCCATTCTAAGCATCGACGAATGAAATCCACAAACAGTGGATCTTCACAGCCTTTAAGTGCAGTCTGTAAAAAAGTAAGATAGTATGCATTTATCATTTTATAAAAGCTCAGCACGTTAAATACTTCCTGTTTAATACAGTTATAAGTATCGGTGAATATGATATAGATTTGTTACCTGTAGATCACGAGATCCAGGAGGTCCTCTAAGCTTGCCACGTCTCGAGCGTCCTCCAGTTAAAATGGTGGTTCCATCCGCCAAAGATTGTGCCTCACAATAACGGGGATAACCCTTGGAACTGCACATGCACAAAAATAAAATATCTAGTTTACACACTGAAACCTACCATATCCAACACTGCAATCTGCAATGTAGCAGCGATGGTTTACATGCAATATAACATTAAGAAACTGGGTTAATCTTCAGTTTATTTACCTTATAAAATTTTTGGCTCGTCTAGAAACCTCTAACAATTTTGGAGGAGGCATTCCCAGTAATTCGATCATACATGCCAATTGGTCCGCCTCGTCTTCACCTGTACAAGAAAATTAGTCCAACATATAGAAAAAGGAATGACAGGGTAAATATGAATCCCAGGATACACTGGGACTACATTACAGTGCAAACACTGTCCGTCTGTCTGATCAAAACAACTTCAAAACAATTAGGTGTGGGCATCCGAATTTTTAATATTTATCTAATATAGTCTATTCAAAAGCTTTTGGTTAATGTTTTTAAGCCGCCATGAAACTTTTTGGCTCATTGACAAATTGGGACTTCTCTATATTTGGTTTATTTCGATTTTGATGCAAACAAGAATTTAGGTAAACTCATAAAAATGTCAAGTTAATTTGCCTCAGTGAGGCGAAATACTTACCTGGAAGAAGGGGATAGCCTGTGAAGAGTTCCGCCAGAATGCAGCCAAGGCTATAGGGAAAAACATGCATATTTATTCTTAAGTGATCCAATTTATTTAGAAGAATTCAATCCCACCACAAAAAAAGTTGTGTCAGCTACCTCAAACAACTTAAATCAAGTATTTTGTTTATTTCTAAAAATAAAGATGAAAAAATATAGCAAAACTCACCTCCACATATCAATAGGTAGGCCATACTTGGCTCCAAGAATGACTTCGGGGGCCCGATAAAATCGTGACTGAATGTAGGTGTATACCCTCTGATTTTCATAACAACTGGAGCCAAAGTCAATCACCTGTGAATCAATCAAATAAATAAACATAAGAAAAATGTACGTGTTTTTTTCATATGACGGTTTCACCCCTTGTCAGATCATTGAGACGCATTTAATAAAGCTGGTTTTAAGCAAGCGAATTGCAAGAATAGCCAAAGAAGGATAGGGAAAAAATAGCTAAAGGATGCAGGAGAAAACTTAAAAAAAGAAGATAATCAAGCATTTGACAAAAAGAATCAGAATGTAGAGTCCTGAGCATATTATTTTTTAAACAACAATTTAATGACAAAATGACTTCAAGTTCAACTTGAACCTATTTTATTTTTGTCTCATAGAATTAAATAAGTAATGATGTTAAGTTTATTCGAATGTTTTTAAGTTTTTACATTTTGAGCTTCACTACAATCAACATTTTACATTTCTTCTTTGTGATATGCAATGCAATACATTGAAAATTCACAAAACAAATCAGGCATGTCTGTATAATGTTTCACCATTGACCTCGTTTAAAAATCCTAAAAGAAATTTCAAGGTCTGATACAAATCTGCCACATATTAGAAATATCAAAGACACTTTTTCTTTGCTCTCTCATGTTTTTTTTTGTTTTGCTATCTCTTGACTGCTAGTTCCAGTTGACTACACAGAGCTGTCATTCGCACTTTAGTAGTTTGGTTAACTCCTCAGTACACTTTCATATGGTTTTTTGTCAAACATTTAGCTCGTTATTATTACAAGTACATTTTGTCAAATTTAAACGTTCGTTCCTTTGAAATTTCTTTATCTACCCACATTCGACATAGCATAAATCTCGCATCTAGTGGGGACCACGATACATTTACGTTAGAGTCATGCAACGACAATATTATATCGTACATTGTATCAAAATATTACACATTTTTTAACAGATCTTTGTCCTTAAAGTCATTCCATTCTACCAAAGAGTGCACTCACTTGTCTCTCTTATTTTTAAATATAGAACAGACAGAGATCAGTTTTTTGGCTCGGTCATGTAAACATTTATTTGTATTTTATAAAAAAAATATATGGATGTGTATCGTCGTATCGTCATCATGCTAGACATAAAAAATCGAGAGTTCAGTAGCACGTGAAGAAGGAAATGGAAACTGACTCAATTTTTTTCTCTCTTTTTTGCCACTTACATCTATACCACCACCATCAGTAGAGCTACTGTAATTTAAATACACTTGTTCGTTTACTTTAATACATCCTCCCTCCTTTTGCTTTTCAACTGTTTTGTGCTTTTTAAAGTGAATGAGGATCGAGGACCGAGCAAAGAGAACGACATTTAAGTTGATTTCCCTCTGGTGATAGTCGAGTAGGAGAAAAAAAATTTCCCATTGCAACATTATGCATATTGTTATTATTATATGCCATCATCCTTCATGAACCATAACACTAACACGAATATTTTTTTCTGTGCGTAGTGTTGCTATTTAATGTATGTACATATACATAAATGACAAAAAAACACAAAAAAAGAAATGTTTTCTTGAAGAATAAAAAAAGATTGTTTACATTTTGCCATCTGAGTAGCACAATAGTTTTAACGAATGATAAAAACACACAATGTAAAAACTCCCAACACTATATTTAACCATGGGACAGACTTGACAAGGAATCCCAAGACGAAACTTTGAAATTTTTGGCGTGCTTAATTTTAGCCGAGCAGTTAGAAAGCAAAGAGAAGGTTCAACATGACCATGTACAAAACAAAGTTGACCAAGTCACTTCATTTTGTATTTTTACAAGTAATAATTTACAATATTAAAAGTCATAGTGATCGTGCACAATTTTCATGGGATAGTAATAATAATAATAATCATTCTTAATAGTAAGACGATATTTCCTGTCGTTTAAAAATGTTCATCTGCAGTTGGTGTTGCGATGTTGAAGAATTGAAGAAGAACAAAAAAAAGTTATCTATGTAGCCAAACGAATACAGTTAGTAGGCACTTCCTGACTTCTCAAATAGATGTTATATTATTTAATTTTTTTCATATCAAATGTGAGCCAGAAAACTGTTTCACTGTTATGTCTGCTTTGTGTACAGCTCAAAATAACTCAAGTACATTCTTAGCAAAGGTCGTGTTTCTTGCAGGCTGAACGACCAACAGTGCCAAATAATCATTATCATTATTACAAGTGTGAGTAAATAGCGTGGTTAGTTCAACACAGAACGAGTCGTACTTGTAACCCAGTTAATTTTTTGTATGTTAATATTATATACAAGTACGATGGTTGTTAAGTATTGAAAAAAATAAAAATACACACAGCAAACAGAGAGGGATGTTACGTACAAGTCCAAGCAACCAAACTAGTACCAAGTTTAAAAGAAGGGAAAACGAGGAACACGTTGATTTAGGACCCAGCTCGATTTTTAACCGATGAAAAGTAGCAGATTTAGTAGACTTTTTTATGTCATCATGATACTGCCTTTATGCCATTCTGTAACTATAAACGATGGTAATGGCCACTATAAACCTGTCA
Organism: Entomobrya nicoleti; assembly: GCA_034695465.1. Classification (NCBI taxonomy): domain Eukaryota; kingdom Metazoa; phylum Arthropoda; class Collembola; order Entomobryomorpha; family Entomobryidae; genus Entomobrya; species Entomobrya nicoleti. The sequence continues at coordinate 3,780 of JAQFZG010004052.1, read as the reverse complement.
GAGACAATATTTGCTTTTTTGATTTAATATTTGTGATGACAAAATATGTACACCCTTATATGCTTGATCAATGAATGAGTCAGCGTCAGCACACAAGAAGATGAAAATTTAACAAATCTGTTGTAAAACGTGTTGTAAATGAGGCTTTGGCATTGACAATTGACATCAGCCATTGTCGCATGCTTATGCTTTGATGTATAGATTTCTATACTTATTTAAATAAATAAAACTGAAAATGACTTTCTTCATTAACCTTTCCTGCTTGCTAATTTTCCAAGTTCATTGTGAAGAGGACATTGCACATCTGTTTGCTATCACAAAAAAAAATTCTCCATTTTCGAATCTAATGCACATTTAAGTTGTTATGAACACTCTTAACATATTAAACAAAACCTGACAATGACTATGATGATGAAAATGATCAATATTATTTGAAGGCTGTATAGAAATAAAACATTTTTGAAGGCAATGGCTCAACTAAAAATGTCTACAGGAAACTCGAAAAGTAAGATAACAAAAATTAAAGCTAATTTCGCATTCACTCATTCGAACTACGATCATCATTATTATAATATACATATTTTTAGGCATATATACTCATTATTACGGATGATGTTTGTGCTTACTGAGGCTTGCTTATATCATAAAATGAGGTTTCTAATTTAATAGCGTCAGCATTGCGGCTGCACTTCATTGATTTGTAAAATTACCAGCTATTTCAATCTCAATTTATGATAGTGATGGTGAATATGATATGATAATGAGTGCTCCACACGTGTCATATTTTGGTTGAATGGATAATGCACTCTGAAGTAATTTTGTTGTCGTTGTTTTACAATGTGGCGAGTTGAAAACGAGCGTTGTGCTAAAAAACGAGTGTGCTATCACAACTTTCACTAAATAAACAAAAACAAAGCCTCAAACAATATGGTTTTTTATGCGCTTGAGAGTACTGATAAAGAGTTGTCTGCACTTCGTCAGTCTTTTATTTTATAATGTGACGACACAATTCGCTCAACTCGCATACCCATACTGTAAATTGTAGCTAAAAGATTGGAAAGTCTATTTGATCTGCAAATTATTTTTATTATTACTAAAGTATGCATTTGCATAAGTTCAAATGGCTGACGTCAACTGACTCGCTTCTGCTGTTATAAGCCAAAGCAGTGGCAGCGACTTTTCCTTGTTATTTCATTAAGAATTATATCCTTCTTCGGTGCTTCAATCTGCACATGCTGCAATAATTGTTTAATCATTTATTGAATAAATCGGCAATGTAAACTGTGAAGATGTAACATTTTGACTAGTACGTATAAAAGGCAAGTATGTGTATTTTAAAATGCAGGGAAAGGTAAAAAGATACACATGTTCGATGGTAGTGGCAAGTACACTTCAATTAATATGTGCGTATGCATTTTACTTAATTTCATGTTGTAATCGACCGTCACATTGTTTTAAAGAGTATGTTTACATATGTGATATGATTGCACAATGATTAAAAAATGAAATATTACCCTTATACATGTCGCTTTCACTACAGAACAAACTGAAGTTTTTGAACATCTGATATGGTTCAACAAAATTAAAATTACATATTGTATTTTAGCTCTCGCAATTTTTTAAAATGTGAAAGTATCGATGTTCCAAGTTGTTGTGTTAAATATCTAAGTGGATAAATGTTATTTTAAAAGTATTCAATTATTATGCATATGTTGCATGTACCTTGAATATCTGTTAATTAACTAAACGATTATTTGCAAATGGTATACGTATACGTATAAGCTTTCTCATCCTAGTTTTCGATTTGTATAAGTTATAGCTTACCAGGTGAGTCCTCAAATGAAATACAAGCTGATGCATAGCAAAGTTCATGATAAAATATAAATGTAAAGGAAAACTTTGGTCGAAATTGTAACCGTTTTATTCTTTTGAAATAACTGTTTTTTCAGTGAACTTATTATACTTTTGTCATCTATTAACAGTTATATTTTTTACAACTTTAAGCTTAATAATTTATATATTCATTTGGGGAAATAATTGAAACACAATAAATTTCCGTCTCTTCTGAAAATGGATGATTCCTATTTTTTTGTGAATTTGGATACTCGAGTATACCATTATCAAATTCAATACGTGATGCGCAATACGTCGATATGATGTGATTGTGTTGCCATTGGATTAAGCAAAATTTATTGTTTCATATACCAACAAAAAGATACTATGATTTCTTCGTCAGTTTTAACAGCCTTTAGACAATTTTATAAAATAGACTCGTGTGTCATGACGTTGCGTTACATTATAGTTGCGAAGCTTCACCAGTTTTCCACTTAGCCCCACACACCATTATTGGCGATTTCATGTCAGTAAAAATGGATGTTTATTGTTGTTATTAGCAGTTAAGAGAGATTTTGAAAATTCTGGCCGAATCGGAGTCACGGAGATTTATGCGGAAGCTCATTGTTAAAAGAGGAAGTGGAAACGGCTGCATAGCTAGTGTGTTATATAAAAATTCATTGCCTACATATTTTGTTTTTGTGAGTGAGGAGAGAACAATACATAAAGGAACACTGCTTTCTGCATTGAAATCCGTTGCACTCATTCAATCCGAAGTATATGTTGTATACAATATAAAAGTCGGAAATGTGAGTAAACACGATTAATAGTGGTTGACGACGATGACGAAGCTATTGTATATCATGCCAGAAACTGCAAAAAAAAACATGGCAAGCGGCCGATGTTTCGTTTACTTAAACATGAATAGTTTATTACTCTTTTGTTGTTGCGTACTAACGTAAAAAAAAGATAATACTAGTAGCAAAAATCTGACTGTGTTGCTATTATATCGGCCGGGATGAAATTCGAGAGATCAGGATGTTATACAATTTTAATTCGGGTTTCCCTCAAGGTATTTTCTTTTGATACAAATTTATACCTCTGTAAGTGTACTCGTCTAGTATGCAATATGCAACGTGAACAAAGTTTGTCTGGTTAGTTTACGAAATAAAAACCGTTCATGTGAAAAACAATACCAGTTAATGACAAAAATATTTATTGCCAGGCTCAAAACACGATAAACATTGATTCAGATCACAATAGAAAGAAGGAAACAAGCATGTTGCATGTACTATGCAAGTAAAGCTTGCATATGTATACAACATCTTGCAGTATTGCATACGCATTCTGCTAATGAGAAAACGCGGTGACGAGTAACATGTAATTTTTTTTTGGAACGAGAGAAATATTTTACGTGTCTTTGTGAAAAATATATACTACCGTGGGACCGTCTCACTCTCTCAAAGAAAAAAACATTGACATCATATCACCATTATTTCATGTGTTTATTTTGAAAAATCTTGAAACAGCGGAAGTCCAAAGGCTACCGAATAGTACTGTAATTACTTTACACGTCCGTTTGTCTTATGGTCAATGGTATGCAATAAGAATGAAGAAAGTACCTGGGTGGGTTTCAAACCTCTATGCCTTGTAAATTTGTAGCAGAACGTTAAAGAACTGTTTGATATACTTGCACAGAAGTTGACTTCATTGATTTAATCCAGTTTTTAACATAAAATTCAATACAAATGTATATCCATACATATGAGTTTAACAGTAAATATAGTAAGTAATATTAGTTATATAGGAAAATTTTCTGGTTTTAAAAATGACTCGCTGCAAGGTAAATTTATTTTCTTGTGTGAAAATAATATAAAACGTGAAATGTGGTTTCCGTAAAGTCCTTCCTTTCGCTTGTTCAGAGTACTGTTCTGGATCTGGATTATT